>JAWPHD010021342.1:0-28568 GCA_037043455.1 Cyrtodaria siliqua | reverse complement strand
ATTGTATCAGGCAATTATCTATCGAAAGCGTGAGTTTTCGAGAATGGTTTATTTTATATTTTGAACCTAATAGCATACATGTTGTTTTTGTAGGATTTATAACCATGTTATTTATAGTGCACCATTTATTTATGTTATTTAAGTCAGTTGGTAATTTATTCTCAATGGATGACACATCCAGCCCTGATGTATGTAGCGTGGAGTCATCAGCATACATGTCAACTGAAGCTTCTTTGGAAGCTAAAGGTAGATCAATTACATAAATCAAGAACAAAAGTGGTCCTAGGATAGATCCCTGAGGGACACCTGATTTGATGATTCTCTCCTCAGATTGATACTGTCCAACTCTGACTACTTGTGTCCTGTTAGACAGATATGACTGAAACCAACGTATTGTTAAAGTCGAAAAATGATACAAATTACAGGTTTGCTGCAATAATCATAACAAGTATCATAGTAACAACCATTACAACACGCCAGATAATAATGTACATATTCTTTACGTAATACCTTTATAAATAATAACCATTTGGACACTCAGATCGCAGAAAGAGCAACGTTATCTCTATTTTTTCTATTTACCCGTAAACGAATTACGTCCCTTGGACATAAAATGTCAACGAGTATCATTTTGCGTGCCATAGAGTGCCAGTGGCATTTCTGACGTGGTCATCTCTGTTGAAAGTACGTATACTAATGAAAAACTTACGGTGAAACTCATTGTTGCCGTGTCATGGCTTGTACATGCAACTTCTGGGCTCACTTGGTAAGAGATTAACGTTGTGTCTTGATACAGGTTTGCTGCAATAATCATAACAAGTATCATAGTAACAACCATTACAACACGCCAGATAATAATGTACATATTCTATACGTAATACCTTTATAAATAATAAGCATTTGGACACTCAGATCGCAGAAAGAGCAACGTTATCTCTATTTTTTCTATTTACCCGTAAACGAATTACGTCCCTTGGACATAAAATGTCAACGAGTATCATTTTGCGTGCCATAGAGTGCCAGTGGCATTTCTGACGTGGTCATCTCTGTTGAAAGTACGTATACAAATGAAAACTTACGGTGGAACTCATTGTTGCCGTGTCATGGCTTGTACATGCAACTTCTGGGCTCACTTGGTAAGAGATTAACGTTGTGTCTTGATACAGGTTTGCTGCAATAATCATAACAAGTATCATAGTAACAACCATTACAACACGCCAGATAATAATGTACATATTCTATACGTAATACCTTTATAAATAATAACCATTTGGACACTCAGATCGCAGAAAGAGCAACGTTATCTCTATTTTTTCTATTTACCCGTAAACGAATTACGTCCCTTGGACATAAAATGTCAACGAGTATCATTTTGCGTGCCATAGAGTACCAGTGGCATTTCTGACGTGGTCATCTCTGTTGAAAGTACGTATACAAATGAAAAACTTACGGTGAAACTCATTGTTGCCGTGTCATGGCTTGTACATGCAACTTCTGGGCTCACTTGGTAAGAGATTAACGTTGTGTCTTGATACAGGTTTGCTGCAATAATCATAACAAGTATCATAGTAACAACCATTACAACACGCCAGATAATAATGTACATATTCTATACGTAATACCTTCATAAATAATAACCATTTGGACACTCAGATCGCAGAAAGAGCAACGTTATCTCTATTTTTTCTAATTACCCGTAAACGAATTACGTCCCTTGGACATAAAATGTCAACGAGTATCATGTTGCGTGCCATAGAGTGCCAGTGGCATTTCTGACGTGGTCATCTCTGTTGAAAGTACGTATACAAATGAAAAACTTACGGTGAAACTCATTGTTGCCGTGTCATGGCTTGTACATGCAACTTCTGGGCTCACTTGGTAAGAGATTAACGTTGTGTCTTGATAATAATATAATAATAATAATAATAATAATAATAATAAATTCTTTATTTCATGAAGGTACAACTTATTAAGATTATACAAACAATTGCACAACACTTATCTTCCATGAGGCCTTCTGATAACAACAGCAACTTATAAACAATAGCAAGTGAATACATGCACGTAACATTAATAATATGTTTCAAGCTGGCATTAAAAACAAGTATTCACTACTAACACAACTTAATTTGAGCAGAACACCTGTTATCTTGAAATAGAAATAATTTATAATTGTGTTTGAAAGCATAAATAGAAACAGAAGTCCGGATATTTTCTGGGATTAAATTCCAAGTCCGCATGGCAACATAGGTAAAAGATTGTTTTAAATATTCGGATTTAGGTCTAGGATGCTTAATGTCATGTTTAATGCATGATCTTAAATTATATCTGCTATTTTCAGAAAATGTTATTAATTTACTTATGTATATTGGTGTAAGATTATGAATTGCTTTATAAACTAAAACACCTACTTGAAATTTACATCTTGTTTCAAATGACATCCAATTTAACTCATTGAAAAGATTTGCAGAAGGTGTATGTAAAGGTTTTATCAAAATCCAGCGTGCGATGCTTTTTTGTAAAGTAACTACCTTTGTAAAATTTAATTTAGTACAATTACTCCAGAGGATAGATCCATAATCAAATATTGGAACTAAATATGCATTATAGAATAGCTTTTTCATATCAAGTGTCAAATATTTAGATATTCGTCTTAAAAGAGTGAATTTACTCGATATATGATTACAGACTTTGCTTATCTGAACATCCCACTTTAGATGTTGATCTATTGTAATTCCGAGAAGTTTTTGAGAAGACACTGATTGTATCAGGCAATTATCTATCGAAAGCGTGAGTTTTCGAGAATGGTTTATTTTATATTCTGAACCTAATAGCATGCATGTTGTTTTTGTAGGATTTATAACCATGTTATTTATAGTGCACCATTTATTTATGTTATTTAAGTCAGTTTGTAATTTATTCTCAATGGATGACACATCCAGCCCTGATGTATGTAGCGTGGAGTCATCAGCATACATGTCAACTGAAGCTTCTTTGGAAGCTAAAGGTAGATCATTTACATAAATCAAGAACAAAAGTGGTCCTAGGATAGATCCCTGAGGGACACCTGATTTGATGATTCTCTCCTCAGATTGATACTGTCCAACTCTGACTACTTGTGTCCTGTTAGACAGATATGACTGAAACCAACGTATTGTTAAAGTCGAAAAATGATACAAATTACAGGTTTGCTGCAATAATCATAACAAGTATCATAGTAACAACCATTACAACACGCCAGATAATAATGTACATATTCTTTACGTAATACCTTTATAAATAATAACCATTTGGACACTCAGATCGCAGAAAGAGCAACGTTATCTCTATTTTTTCTATTTACCCGTAAACGAATTACGTCCCTTGGACATAAAATGTCAACGAGTATCATTTTGCGTGCCATAGAGTGCCAGTGGCATTTCTGACGTGGTCATCTCTGTTGAAAGTACGTATACAAATGAAAAACTTACGGTGAAACAGATTGTTGCCGTGTCATGGCTTGTACATGCAACTTCTGGGCTCACTTGGTAAGAGATTAACGTTGTGTCTTGATACAGGTTTGCTGCAATAATCATAACAAGTATCATAGTAACAACCATTACAACACGCCAGATAATAATGTACATATTCTATACGTAATACCTTTATAAATAATTACCATTTGGACACTCAGATCGCAGAAAGAGCAACGTTATCTCTATTTTTTCTATTTACCCGTAAACGAATTACGTCCCTTGGACATAAAATGTCAACGAGTATCATTTTGCGTGCCATAGAGTGCCAGTGGCATTTCTGACGTGGTCATCTCTGTTGAAAGTACGTATACAAATGAAAAACTTACGGTGAAACTCATTGTTGCCTTGTCATGGCTTGTACATGCAACTTCTGGGCTCACTTGGTAAGAGATTAACGTTGTGTCTTGATACAGGTTTGCTGCAATAATCATAACAAGTATCATAGTAACAACCATTACAACACGCCAGATAATAATGTACATATTCTTTACGTAATACCTTTATAAATAATAACCATTTGGACACTCAGATCGCAGAAAGAGCAACGTTATCTCTTTTTTTTTCTATTTACCCGTAAACGAATTACGTCCCTTGGACATAAAATGTCAACGAGTATCATTTTGCGTGCCATAGAGTGCCAGAGGCATTTCTGACGTGGTCATCTCTGTTGAAAGTACGTATACAAATGAAAAACTTACGGTGAAACTCATTGTTGCCGTATCATGGCTTGTACATGCAACTTCTGGGCTCACTTGGTAAGAGATTAACGTTGTGTCTTGATACAGGTTTGCTGCAATAATCATAACAAGTATCATAGTAACAACCATTACAACTCGCCAGATAATAATGTACATATTCTATACGTAATACCTTTATAAATAATAACCATTTGGACACTCAGATCGCAGAAAGAGCAACGTTATCTCTATTTTTTCTATTTACCCGTAAACGAATTACGTCCCTTGGACATAAAATGTCAACGAGTATAATTTTGCGTGCCATAGAGTGCCAGTGGCATTTCTGACGTGGTCATCTCTGTTGAAAGTACGTATACAAATGAAAAACTTACGGTGAAACTCATTGTTGCCGTGTCATGGCTTGTACATGCAACTTCTGGGCTCACTTGGTAAGAGATTAACGTTGTGTCTTGATACAGGTTTGCTGCAATAATCATAACAAGTATCATAGTAACAACCATTACAACACGCCAGATAATAATGTACATATTCTATACGTAATACCTTTATAAATAATAACCATTTGGACACTCAGATCGCAGAAAGAGCAACGTTATCTCTATTTTTTCTATTTACCCGTAAACGAATTACGTACCTTGGACATAAAATGTCAACGAGTATCATTTTGCGTGCCATAGACTGCCAGTGGCATTTCTGACGTGGTCATCTCTGTTAAAGTACGTATACAAATGAAAAACTTACGGTGAAACTCATTGTTGCCGTGTCATGGCTTGTACATGCAACTTCTGGGCTCACTTGGTAAGAGATTAACGTTGTGTCTTGATACAGGTTTGCTGCAATACTCATAACAAGTATCATAGTAACAACCATTACAACACGCCAGATAATAATGTACATATTCTATACGTAATACCTTTATAAATAATAACCATTTGGACACTCAGATCGCAGAAAGAGCAACGTTATCTCTATTTTTTCTATTTACCCGTAAACGAATTATGTCCCTTGGACATAAAATGTCAACGAGTATCATTTTGCGTGCCATAGAGTGCCAGTGGCATTTCTGACGTGGTCATCTCTGTTGAAAGTACGTATACAAATGAAACACTTACGGTGAAGCTCATTGTTGCCGTGTCATGGCTTGTACATGCAACTTCTGGGCTCACTTGGTAAGAGATTAACGTTGTGTCTTGATACAGGTTTGCTGCAATAATCATAACAAGTATCATAGTAACAACCATTACAACACGCCAGATAATAATGTACATATTCTATACGTAATACCTTTATAAATAATAACCATTTGGACACTCAGATCGCAGAAAGAGCAACGTTATCTCTTTTTTTTCTATTTACCCGTAAACGAATTACGTCCCTTGGACATAAAATGTCAACGAGTATCATTTTGCGTGCCATAGACTGCCAGTGGCATTTCTGACGTGGTCATCTCTGTTGAAAGTACGTATACAAATGAAAAACTTACGGTGAAACTCATTGTTGCCGTGTCATGGCTTGTACATGCAACTTCTGGGCTCACTTGGTAAGAGATTAACGTTGTGTCTTGATACAGGTTTGCTGCAATAATCATAACAAGTATCATAGTAACAACCATTACAACACGCCAGATAATATTGTACATATTCTATACGTAATACCTTTATAAATAATAACCATTTGGACACTCAGATCGCAGAAAGAGCAACGTTATCTCTATTTTTTCTATTTACCCGTAAACGAATTACGTCCCTTGGACATAAAATGTCAACGAGTATCATTTTGCGTGCCATAGAGTGCCAGTGGCATTTCTGACGTGGTCATCTCTGTTGAAAGTACGTATACAAATGAAAAACTTACGGTGAAACTCATTGTTGCCGTGTCATGGCTTGTACATGCAACTTCTGGGCTCACTTGGTAAGAGATTAACGTTGTGTCTTGATAATAATATAATAATAATAATAATAATAATAATAAATTCTTTATTTCATGAAGGTACAACTCATTAAGATTATACAAACAATTGCACAACACTTATCTTCCATGAGGCCTTCTGATAACAACAGCAACTTATAAACAATAGCAAGTGAATACATGCACGTAACATTAATAATATGTTTCAAGCTGGCATTAAAAACAAGTATTCACTACTAACACAACTTAATTTGAGCAGAACACCTGTTATCTTGAAATAGAAATAATTTATAATTGTGTTTGAAAGCATAAATAGAAACAGAAGTCCGGATATTTTCTGGGATTGAATTCCAAGTCCGCATGGCAACATAGGTAAAAGATTGTTTTAAATATTCGGATTTAGGTCTAGGATGCTTAATGTCATGTTTAATGCATGATCTTAAATTATATCTGCTATTTTCAGAAAACGTTATTAATTTACTTATTTATATTGGTGTAAGATTATGAATTGCTTTATAAACTAAAACACCTACTTGAAATTTACATCTTGTTTCAAATGACATCCAATTTAACTCATTGAAAAGATTTGCAGAAGGTGTATGTAAAGGTTTTATCAAAATCCAGCGTGCGATGCTTTTTTGTAAAGTAACAACCTTTGTAAAATTTAATTTAGTACAATTACTCCAGAGGATAGATCCATAATCAAATATTGGAACTAAATATGCATTATAGAATAGCTTTTTCATATCAAGTGTCAAATATTTAGATATTCGTCTTAAAAGAGTGAATTTACTCGATATATGATTACAGACTTTGCTTATCTGAACATCCCACTTTAGATGTTGATCTATTGTAATTCCGAGAAGTTTTTGAGAAGACACTGATTGTATCAGGCAATTATCTATCGAAAGCGTGAGTTTTCGAGAATGGTTTATTTTATATTTTGAACCTAATAGCATACATGTTGTTTTTGTAGGATTTATAACCATGTTATTTATAGTGCACCATTTATTTATGTTATTTAAGTCAGTTGGTAATTTATTCTCAATGGATGACACATCCAGCCCTGATGTATGTAGCGTGGAGTCATCAGCATACATGTCAACTGAAGCTTCTTTGGAAGCTAAAGGTAGATCAATTACATAAATCAAGAACAAAAGTGGTCCTAGGATAGATCCCTGAGGGACACCTGATTTGATGATTCTCTCCTCAGATTGATACTGTCCAACTCTGACTACTTGTGTCCTGTTAGACAGATATGACTGAAACCAACGTATTGTTAAAGTCGAAAAATGATACAAATTACAGGTTTGCTGCAATAATCATAACAAGTATCATAGTAACAACCATTACAACACGCCAGATAATAATGTACATATTCTTTACGTAATACCTTTATAAATAATAACCATTTGGACACTCAGATCGCAGAAAGAGCAACGTTATCTCTATTTTTTCTATTTACCCGTAAACGAATTACGTCCCTTGGACATAAAATGTCAACGAGTATCATTTTGCGTGCCATAGAGTGCCAGTGGCATTTCTGACGTGGTCATCTCTGTTGAAAGTACGTATACTAATGAAAAACTTACGGTGAAACTCATTGTTGCCGTGTCATGGCTTGTACATGCAACTTCTGGGCTCACTTGGTAAGAGATTAACGTTGTGTCTTGATACAGGTTTGCTGCAATAATCATAACAAGTATCATAGTAACAACCATTACAACACGCCAGATAATAATGTACATATTCTATACGTAATACCTTTATAAATAATAAGCATTTGGACACTCAGATCGCAGAAAGAGCAACGTTATCTCTATTTTTTCTATTTACCCGTAAACGAATTACGTCCCTTGGACATAAAATGTCAACGAGTATCATTTTGCGTGCCATAGAGTGCCAGTGGCATTTCTGACGTGGTCATCTCTGTTGAAAGTACGTATACAAATGAAAAACTTACGGTGGAACTCATTGTTGCCGTGTCATGGCTTGTACATGCAACTTCTGGGCTCACTTGGTAAGAGATTAACGTTGTGTCTTGATACAGGTTTGCTGCAATAATCATAACAAGTATCATAGTAACAACCATTACAACACGCCAGATAATAATGTACATATTCTATACGTAATACCTTTATAAATAATAACCATTTGGACACTCAGATCGCAGAAAGAGCAACGTTATCTCTATTTTTTCTATTTACCCGTAAACGAATTACGTCCCTTGGACATAAAATGTCAACGAGTATCATTTTGCGTGCCATAGAGTACCAGTGGCATTTCTGACGTGGTCATCTCTGTTGAAAGTACGTATACAAATGAAAAACTTACGGTGAAACTCATTGTTGCCGTGTCATGGCTTGTACATGCAACTTCTGGGCTCACTTGGTAAGAGATTAACGTTGTGTCTTGATACAGGTTTGCTGCAATAATCATAACAAGTATCATAGTAACAACCATTACAACACGCCAGATAATAATGTACATATTCTATACGTAATACCTTCATAAATAATAACCATTTGGACACTCAGATCGCAGAAAGAGCAACGTTATCTCTATTTTTTCTAATTACCCGTAAACGAATTACGTCCCTTGGACATAAAATGTCAACGAGTATCATGTTGCGTGCCATAGAGTGCCAGTGGCATTTCTGACGTGGTCATCTCTGTTGAAAGTACGTATACAAATGAAAAACTTACGGTGAAACTCATTGTTGCCGTGTCATGGCTTGTACATGCAACTTCTGGGCTCACTTGGTAAGAGATTAACGTTGTGTCTTGATAATAATATAATAATAATAATAATAATAATAATAATAAATTCTTTATTTCATGAAGGTACAACTTATTAAGATTATACAAACAATTGCACAACACTTATCTTCCATGAGGCCTTCTGATAACAACAGCAACTTATAAACAATAGCAAGTGAATACATGCACGTAACATTAATAATATGTTTCAAGCTGGCATTAAAAACAAGTATTCACTACTAACACAACTTAATTTGAGCAGAACACCTGTTATCTTGAAATAGAAATAATTTATAATTGTGTTTGAAAGCATAAATAGAAACAGAAGTCCGGATATTTTCTGGGATTAAATTCCAAGTCCGCATGGCAACATAGGTAAAAGATTGTTTTAAATATTCGGATTTAGGTCTAGGATGCTTAATGTCATGTTTAATGCATGATCTTAAATTATATCTGCTATTTTCAGAAAATGTTATTAATTTACTTATGTATATTGGTGTAAGATTATGAATTGCTTTATAAACTAAAACACCTACTTGAAATTTACATCTTGTTTCAAATGACATCCAATTTAACTCATTGAAAAGATTTGCAGAAGGTGTATGTAAAGGTTTTATCAAAATCCAGCGTGCGATGCTTTTTTGTAAAGTAACTACCTTTGTAAAATTTAATTTAGTACAATTACTCCAGAGGATAGATCCATAATCAAATATTGGAACTAAATATGCATTATAGAATAGCTTTTTCATATCAAGTGTCAAATATTTAGATATTCGTCTTAAAAGAGTGAATTTACTCGATATATGATTACAGACTTTGCTTATCTGAACATCCCACTTTAGATGTTGATCTATTGTAATTCCGAGAAGTTTTTGAGAAGACACTGATTGTATCAGGCAATTATCTATCGAAAGCGTGAGTTTTCGAGAATGGTTTATTTTATATTCTGAACCTAATAGCATACATGTTGTTTTTGTAGGATTTATAACCATGTTATTTATAGTGCACCATTTATTTATGTTATTTAAGTCAGTTTGTAATTTATTCTCAATGGATGACACATCCAGCCCTGATGTATGTAGCGTGGAGTCATCAGCATACATGTCAACTGAAGCTTCTTTGGAAGCTAAAGGTAGATCATTTACATAAATCAAGAACAAAAGTGGTCCTAGGATAGATCCCTGAGGGACACCTGATTTGATGATTCTCTCCTCAGATTGATACTGTCCAACTCTGACTACTTGTGTCCTGTTAGACAGATATGACTGAAACCAACGTATTGTTAAAGTCGAAAAATGATACAAATTACAGGTTTGCTGCAATAATCATAACAAGTATCATAGTAACAACCATTACAACACGCCAGATAATAATGTACATATTCTTTACGTAATACCTTTATAAATAATAACCATTTGGACACTCAGATCGCAGAAAGAGCAACGTTATCTCTATTTTTTCTATTTACCCGTAAACGAATTACGTCCCTTGGACATAAAATGTCAACGAGTATCATTTTGCGTGCCATAGAGTGCCAGTGGCATTTCTGACGTGGTCATCTCTGTTGAAAGTACGTATACAAATGAAAAACTTACGGTGAAACAGATTGTTGCCGTGTCATGGCTTGTACATGCAACTTCTGGGCTCACTTGGTAAGAGATTAACGTTGTGTCTTGATACAGGTTTGCTGCAATAATCATAACAAGTATCATAGTAACAACCATTACAACACGCCAGATAATAATGTACATATTCTATACGTAATACCTTTATAAATAATTACCATTTGGACACTCAGATCGCAGAAAGAGCAACGTTATCTCTATTTTTTCTATTTACCCGTAAACGAATTACGTCCCTTGGACATAAAATGTCAACGAGTATCATTTTGCGTGCCATAGAGTGCCAGTGGCATTTCTGACGTGGTCATCTCTGTTGAAAGTACGTATACAAATGAAAAACTTACGGTGAAACTCATTGTTGCCTTGTCATGGCTTGTACATGCAACTTCTGGGCTCACTTGGTAAGAGATTAACGTTGTGTCTTGATACAGGTTTGCTGCAATAATCATAACAAGTATCATAGTAACAACCATTACAACACGCCAGATAATAATGTACATATTCTTTACGTAATACCTTTATAAATAATAACCATTTGGACACTCAGATCGCAGAAAGAGCAACGTTATCTCTTTTTTTTTCTATTTACCCGTAAACGAATTACGTCCCTTGGACATAAAATGTCAACGAGTATCATTTTGCGTGCCATAGAGTGCCAGAGGCATTTCTGACGTGGTCATCTCTGTTGAAAGTACGTATACAAATGAAAAACTTACGGTGAAACTCATTGTTGCCGTATCATGGCTTGTACATGCAACTTCTGGGCTCACTTGGTAAGAGATTAACGTTGTGTCTTGATACAGGTTTGCTGCAATAATCATAACAAGTATCATAGTAACAACCATTACAACTCGCCAGATAATAATGTACATATTCTATACGTAATACCTTTATAAATAATAACCATTTGGACACTCAGATCGCAGAAAGAGCAACGTTATCTCTATTTTTTCTATTTACCCGTAAACGAATTACGTCCCTTGGACATAAAATGTCAACGAGTATAATTTTGCGTGCCATAGAGTGCCAGTGGCATTTCTGACGTGGTCATCTCTGTTGAAAGTACGTATACAAATGAAAAACTTACGGTGAAACTCATTGTTGCCGTGTCATGGCTTGTACATGCAACTTCTGGGCTCACTTGGTAAGAGATTAACGTTGTGTCTTGATACAGGTTTGCTGCAATAATCATAACAAGTATCATAGTAACAACCATTACAACACGCCAGATAATAATGTACATATTCTATACGTAATACCTTTATAAATAATAACCATTTGGACACTCAGATCGCAGAAAGAGCAACGTTATCTCTATTTTTTCTATTTACCCGTAAACGAATTACGTACCTTGGACATAAAATGTCAACGAGTATCATTTTGCGTGCCATAGACTGCCAGTGGCATTTCTGACGTGGTCATCTCTGTTAAAGTACGTATACAAATGAAAAACTTACGGTGAAACTCATTGTTGCCGTGTCATGGCTTGTACATGCAACTTCTGGGCTCACTTGGTAAGAGATTAACGTTGTGTCTTGATACAGGTTTGCTGCAATACTCATAACAAGTATCATAGTAACAACCATTACAACACGCCAGATAATAATGTACATATTCTATACGTAATACCTTTATAAATAATAACCATTTGGACACTCAGATCGCAGAAAGAGCAACGTTATCTCTATTTTTTCTATTTACCCGTAAACGAATTATGTCCCTTGGACATAAAATGTCAACGAGTATCATTTTGCGTGCCATAGAGTGCCAGTGGCATTTCTGACGTGGTCATCTCTGTTGAAAGTACGTATACAAATGAAACACTTACGGTGAAGCTCATTGTTGCCGTGTCATGGCTTGTACATGCAACTTCTGGGCTCACTTGGTAAGAGATTAACGTTGTGTCTTGATACAGGTTTGCTGCAATAATCATAACAAGTATCATAGTAACAACCATTACAACACGCCAGATAATAATGTACATATTCTATACGTAATACCTTTATAAATAATAACCATTTGGACACTCAGATCGCAGAAAGAGCAACGTTATCTCTATTTTTTCTATTTACCCGTAAACGAATTACGTCCCTTGGACATAAAATGTCAACGAGTATCATTTTGCGTGCCATAGAGTGCCAGTGGCATTTCTGACGTGGTCATCTCTGTTGAAAGTACGTATACAAATGAAAAACTTACGGTGAAACTCATTGTTGTCGTGTCATGGCTTGTACATGCAACTTCTGGGCTCACTTGGTAAGAGATTAACGTTGTGTCTTGTTACAGGTTTGCTGCAATAATCATAACAAGTATCATAGTAACAACCATTACAACACGCCAGATAATAATGTACATATTCTTTACGTAATACCTTTATAAATAATAACCATTTGGACACTCAGATCGCAGAAAGAGCAACGTTATCTCTATTTTTTCTATTTACCCGTAAACGAATTACGTCCCTTGGACATAAAATGTCAACGAGTATCATTTTGCGTGCCATAGAGTGCCAGTGGCATTTCTGACGTGGTCATCTCTGTTGAAAGTACGTATACAAATGAAAAACTTACGGTGAAACTCATTGTTGCCGTGTCATGGCTTGTACATGCAACTTCTGGGCTCACTTGGTAAGAGATTAACGTTGTGTCTTGATACAGGTTTGCTGCAATAATCATAACAAGTATCATAGTAACAACCATTACAACACGCCAGATAATAATGTACATATTCTATACGTAATACCTTTAAAAATAATAACCATTTGGACACTCAGATCGCAGAAAGAGCAACGTTATCTCTATTTTTTCTATTTACCCGTAAACGAATTACGTCCGTTGGACATAAATTGTCAACGAGTATCATTTTGCGTGCCATAGAGTGCCAGTGGCATTTCTGACGTGGTCATCTCTGTTGAAAGTACGTATACAAATGAAAAACTTACGGTGAAACTCATTGTTGTCGTGTCATGGCTTGTACATGCAACTTCTGGGCTCACTTGGTAAGAGATTAACGTTGTGTCTTGATACAGGTTTGCTGCAATAATCATAACAAGTATCATAGTAACAACCATTACAACACGCCAGATAATAAAGTACATATTCTATACGTAATACCTTTATAAATAATACCCATTTGGACACTCAGATCGCAGAAAGAGCAACGTTATCTCTATTTTTTCTATTTACCCGTAAACGAATTACGTCCCTTGGACATAAAATGTCAACGAGTATCATTTTGCGTGCCATAGAGTGCCAGTGGCATTTCTGACGTGGTCATCTCTGTTGAAAGTACGTATACAAATGAAAAACTTACGGTGAAACTCATTGTTGCCGTGTCATGGCTTGTACATGCAACTTCTGGGCTCACTTGGTAAGAGATTAACGTTGTGTCTTGATACAGGTTTGCTGCAATAATCATAACAAGTATCATAGTAACAACCATTACAACACGCCAGATAATAATGTACATATTCTATACGTAATACCTTTATAAATAATAACCATTTGGACACTCAGATCGCAGAAAGAGCAACGTTATCTCTATTTTTTCTATTTACCCGTAAACGAATTACGTCCCTTGGACATAAAATGTCAACGAGTATCATTTTGCGTGCCATAGAGTGCCAGTGGCATTTCTGACGTGGTCATCTCTGTTGAAAGTACGTATACAAATGAAAAACTTACGGTGAAATTTATTGTTGCCGTGTCATGGCTTGTACATCCAACTTCTGGGCTCACTTGTTAAGAGATTAACGTTGTGTCTTGATACAGGTTTGCTGCAATAATCATAACAAGTATCATAGTAACAACCATTACAACACGCCAGATAATATTGTACATATTCTATACGTAATACCTTTATAAACAATAACCATTTGGACACTCAGATCGCAGAAAGAGCAACGTTATCTCTATTTTTTCTATTTACCAGTAAACGAATTACGTCCCTTGGACATAAAATGTCAACGAGTATCATTTTGCGTGCCATAGAGTGCCAGTGGCATTTCTGACGTGGTCATCTCTGTTGAAAGTACGTATACAAATGAAAAACTTACGGTGAAACTCATTGTTGCCGTGTCATGGCTTGTACATGCAACTTCTGGGCTCACTTGGTAAGAGATTAACGTTGTCTCTTGATACAGGTTTGCTGCAATAATCATAACAAGTATCATAGTAACAACCATTACAACACGCCAGATAATGTTGTACATATTCTATACGTAATACCTTTATAAATAATAACCATTTGGACACTCAGATCGCAGAAAGAGCAACGTTATCTCTATTTTTTCTATTTACCCGTAAACGAATTACGTCCCTTCGACATAAAATGTCAACGAGTATCATTTTGCGTGCCATAGAGTGCCAGTGGCATTTCTGACGTGGTCATCTCTGTTGAAAGTACGTATACAAATGAAAAACTTACGGTGAAACTCATTGTTGCCGTGTCATGGCTTGTACATGCAACTTCTGGGCTCACTTGGTAAGAGATTAACGTTGTGACTTGATACAGGTTTGCTGCAATAATCATAACAAGTATCATAGTAACAACCATTACAACACGCCAGATAATAATGTACATATTCTTTACGTAATACCTTTATAAATAATAACCATTTGGACACTCAGATCGCAGAAAGAGCAACGTTATCTCTATTTTTTCTATTTACACGTAAACGAATTACGTCCCTTGGACATAAAATGTCAACGAGTATCATTTTGCGTGCCATAGAGTGCCAGTGGCATTTCTGACGTGGTCATCTCTGTTGAAAGTACGTATACAAATGAAAAACTTACGGTGAAACTCATTGTTGCCGTGTCATGGCTTGTACATGCAACTTCTGGGCTCACTTGGTAAGAGATTAACGTTGTGTCTTGATACAGGTTTGCTGCAATAATCATAACAAGTATCATAGTAACAACCATTACAACACGCCAGATAATGTTGTACATATTCTATACGTAATACCTTTATAAATAATAACCATTTGGACACTCAGATCGCAGAAAGAGCAACGTTATCTCTATTTTTTCTATTTACCCGTAAACGAATTACGTCCCTTCGACATAAAATGTCAACGAGTATCATTTTGCGTGCCATAGAGTGCCAGTGGCATTTCTGACGTGGTCATCTCTGTTGAAAGTACGTATACAAATGAAAAACTTACGGTGAAACTCATTGTTGCCGTGTCATGGCTTGTACATGCAACTTCTGGGCTCACTTGGTAAGAGATTAACGCTGTGACTTGATACAGGTTTGCTGCAATAATCATAACAAGTATCATAGTAACAACCATTACAACACGCCAGATAATAATGTACATATTCTTTACGTAATACCTTTATAAATAATAACCATTTGGACACTCAGATCGCAGAAAGAGCAACGTTATCTCTATTTTTTCTATTTACCCGTAAACGAATTACGTCCCTTGGACATAAAATGTCAACGAGTATCATTTTGCGTGCCATAGAGTGCCAGTGGCATTTCTGACGTGGTCATCTCTGTTGAAAGTACGTATACAAATGAAAAACTTACGGTGAAACTCATTGTTGCCGTGTCATGGCTTGTACATGCAACTTCTGGGCTCACTTGGTAAGAGATTAACGTTGTGTCTTGATACAGGTTTGCTGCAATAATCATAACAAGTATCATAGTAACAACCATTACAACACGCCAGATAATAATGTACATATTCTATACGTAATACCTTTATAAATAATAACCATTTGGACACTCAGATCGCAGAAAGAGCAACGTTATCTCTATTTTTTCTATTTACCCGTAAACGAATTACGTCCCTTGGACATACAATGTCAACGAGTATCATTTTGCGTGCCATAGAGTGCCAGTGGCATTTCTGACGTGGTCATCTCTGTTAAAAGTACGTATACAAATGAAAAACTTACGGTGAAACTCATTGTTGCCGTGTCATGGCTTGTACATGCAACTTCTGGGCTCACTTGGTAAGAGATTAACGTTGTGTCTTGATACAGGTTTGCTGCAATAATCATAACAAGTATCATAGTAACAAACATTACAACACGCCAGATAATAATGTACATATTCTTTACGTAATACCTTTATAAATAATAACCATTTGGACACTCAGATCGCAGAAAGAGCAACGTTATCTCTATTTTTTCTATTTACCCGTAAACGAATTACGTCCCTTGGACATAAAATGTCAACGAGTATCATTTTGCGTGCCATAGAGTGCCAGTGGCATTTCTGACGTGGTCATCTCTGTTGAAAGTACGTATACAAATGAAAAACTTACGGTGAAACTCATTGTTGCCGTGTCATGGCTTGTACATGCAACTTCTGGGCTCACTTGGTAAGAGATTAACGTTGTGTCTTGATACAGGTTTGCTGCAATAATCATAAAAAGTATCACAGTAACAACCATTACAACACGCCAGATAATAATGTACATATTCTATACGTAATACCTTTATAAATAATAACCATTTGGACACTCAGATCGCAGAAAGAGCAACGTTATCTCTATTTTTTCTATTTACCCGTAAACGAATTACGTCCCTTGGACATAAAATGTCAACGAGTATCATTTTGCGTGCCATAGAGTGCCAGTGGCATTTCTGACGTGGTCATCTCTGTTGAAAGTACGTATACAAATGAAAAACTTACGGTGAAACTCATTGTTGCCGTGTCATGGCTTGTACATGCAACTTCTGGGCTCACTTGGTAAGAGATTAACGTTGTGTCTTGATACAGGTTTGCTGCAATAATCATAACAAGTATCATAGTAACAACCATTACAACACGCCAGATAATAATGTACATATTCTATACGTAATACCTTTATAAATAATAACCATTTGGACACTCAGATCGCAGAAAGAGCAACGTTATCTCTATTTTTTCTATTTACCCGTAAACGAATTACGTCCCTTGGACATAAAATGTCAACCAGTATCATTTTGCGTGCCATAGACTGCCAGTGGCATTTCTGACGTGGTCATCTCTGTTGAAAGTACGTATACAAATGAAAAACTTACTGTGAAACTCATTGTTGCCGTGTTATGGCTTGTACATCCAACTTCTGTGCTCACTTGTTAAGAGATTAACGTTGTGTCTTGATACAGGTTTGCTGCAATAATCATAACAAGTATCATAGTAACAACCATAACAACACGCCAGATAATATTGTTCATATTCTATACGTAATACCTTTATAAATAATAACCATTTGGACACTCAGATCGCAGAAAGAGCAACGTTATCTCTATTTTTTCTATTTACCCGTAAACGAATTACGTCCCTTGGACATAAAATGTCAACGAGTATCATTTTGCGTGCCATAGAGTGCCAGTGGCATTTCTGACGTGGTCATCTCTGTTGAAAGTACGTATACAAATGAAAAACTTACGGTGAAACTCATTGTTGCCGTGTCATGGCTTGTACATGCAACTTCTGGGCTCACTTGGTAAGAGATTAACGTTGTGTCTTGATACAGGTTTGCTGCAATAATCATAACAAGTATCATAGTAACAACCATTATAACACGCCAGATAATAATGTTCATATTCTATACGTAATACCTTTATAAATAATAACCATTTGGACACTCAGATCGCAGAAAGAGCAACGTTATCTCTATTTTTCCTATTTACCCGTAAACGAATTACGTCCCTTGGACATAAAATGTCAACGAGTATCATTTTGCGTGCCATAGAGTGCCAGTGGCATTTCTGACGTGGTCATCTCTGTTGAAAGTACGTATACAAATGAAAAACTTACGGTGAAACTCATTGTTGCCGTGTCATGGCTTGTACATGCAACTTCTGGGCTCACTTGGTAAGAGATTAACGTTGTGTCTTGATACAGGTTTGCTGCAATAATCATAACAAGTATCATAGTAACAACCATTACAACACGCCAGATAATAATGTACATATTCTTTACGTAATACCTTTATAAATAATAACCATTTGGACACTCAGATCGCAGAAAGAGCAACGTTATCTCTATTTTTTCTATTTACCCGTAAACGAATTACGTCCCTTGGACATAAAATGTCAACGAGGATCATTTTGCGTACCATAGAGTGCCAGTGGCATTTCTGACGTGGTCATCTCTGTTGAAAGTACGTATACAAATGAAAAACTTACCGTGAAACTCATTGTTGCCTTGTCATGGCTTGTACATGCAACTTCTGGGCTCACTTGGTAAGCGATTAACGTTGTGTCTTGATACAGGTTTGCTGCAATAATCATAACAAGTATCATAGTAACAACCATTACAACACGCCAGATAATATTGTACATATTCTATACGTAATACCTTTATAAATAATAACCATTTGGACACTCAGATCGCAGAAAGAGCAACGTTATCTCTATTTTTTCTATTTACCCGTAAACGAATTACGTCCCTTGGACATAAAATGTCAACGAGTATCATTTTGCGTGCCATAGAGTGCCAGTGGCATTTCTGACGTTGTCATCTCTGTTGAAAGTACGTATACAAATGAAAAACTTACGGTGAAACTCATTGTTGCCGTGTCATGGCTTGTACATGCAACTTCTGGGCTCACTTGGTAAGAGATTAACGTTGTGTCTTGATACAGGTTTGCTGCAATAATCATAACAAGTATCATAGTAACAACCATTACAACACGCCAGATAATAATGTACATATTCTATACGTAATACCTTTATAAATAATAACCATTTGGACACTCAGATCGCAGAAAGAGCAACGTTATCTCTATTTTTTCTATTTACCCGTAAACGAATTACGTCCCTTGGACATAAAATGTCAACGAGTATCATTTTGCGTGCCATAGAGTGCCAGTGGCATTTCTGACGTGGTCATCTCTGTTGAAAGTACGTATACAAATGAAAAACTTACGGTGAAACTCATTGTTGCCGTGTCATGGCTTGTACATGCAACTTCTGGGCTCACTTGGTAAGAGATTAACGTTGTGTCTTGATACAGGTTTGCTGCAATAATCATAACAAGTATCATAGTAACAACCATTACAACACGCCAGATAATAATGTACATATTCTTTACGTAATACCTTTATAAATAATAACCATTTGGACACTCAGATCGCAGAAAGAGCAACGTTATCTCTATTTTGTTCTATTTACCCGTAAACGAATTACGTCCCTTGGACATAAAATGTCAACGAGTATCATTTTGCGTGCCATAGAGTGCCAGTGGCATTTCTGACGTGGTCATCTCTGTTGAAAGTACGTATACAAATGAAAAACTTACGGTGAAACTCATTGTTGCCGTGTCATGGCTTGTACATGCAACTTCTGGGCTCACTTGGTAAGAGATTAACGTTGTGTCTTGATACAGGTTTGCTGCAATAATCATAACAAGTATCATAGTAACAACCATTACAACACGCCAGATAATAATGTACATATTCTATACGTAATACCTTTATAAATAATAACCATTTGGACACTCAGATCGCAGAAAGAGCAACGTTATCTCTATTTTTTCTATTTACCCGTAAACGAATTACGTCCCTTGGACATAAAATGTCAACGAGTATCATTTTGCGTGCCATAGAGTGCCAGTGGCATTTCTGACGTGGTCATCTCTGTTGAAAGTACGTATACAAATGAAAAACTTACGGTGAAACTCATTGTTGCCCTGTCATGGCTTGTACATGCAACTTCTGGGCTCACTTGGTAAGAGATTAACGTTGTGTCTTGATACAGGTTTACTGCAATAATCATAACAAGTATCATAGTAACAATCATTACAACACGCCAGATAATAATGTACGTATTCTATACGTAATACCTTTATAAATAATAACCATTTGGACACTCAGATCGCAGAAAGAGCAACGTTATCTCTATTTTTTCTATTTACCCGTAAACGAATTACGTCCCTTGGACATAAAATGTCAACGAGTATCATTTTGCGTGCCATAGAGTGCCAGTGGCATTTCTGACGTGGTCATCTCTGTTGAAAGTACGTATACAAATGAAAAACTTACGGTGAAACTCATTGTTGCCGTGTCATGGCTTGTACATGCAACTTCTGGGCTCACTTGGTAAGAGATTAACGTTGTGTCTTGATACAGGTTTGCTGCAAAAATCATAACAAGTATCATAGTAACAACCATTACAACACGCCAGATAATATTGTACATATTCTATACGTAATACCTTTATAAATAATAACCATTTGGACACTCAGATCGCAGAAAGAGCAACGTTATCTCTATTTTTTTCTATTTACCCGTAAACGAATTACGTCCCTTGGACATAACATGTCAACGAGTATCATTTTGCGTGCCATAGAGTGCCAGTGGCATTTCTGACGTGGTCATCTCTGTTGAAAGTACGTATACAAATGAAAAACTTACGGTGAAACTCATTGTTGCCGTGTCATGGCTTGTACATGCAACTTCTGGACTCACTTGGTAAGAGATTAACGTTGTGTCTTGATACAGGTTTGCTGCAATAATCAAAACAAGTATCATAGTAACAACCATTACAACACGCCAGATAATAATGTACATATTCTATACGTAATACCTTTATAAATAATAACCATTTGGACACTCAGATCGCAGAAAGAGCAACGTTATCTCTATTTTTTCTATTTACCCGTAAACGAATTACGTCCCTTGGACATAAAATGTCAACGAGTATCATTTTGCGTGCCATAGAGTGCCAGTGGAATTTCTGACGTGGTCATCTCTGTTGAAAGTACGTATACAAATGAAAAACTTACGGTGAAACTCATTGTTGCCGTGTCATGGCTTGTACATGCAACTTCTGGGCTCACTTGGTAAGAGATTAACGTTGTGTCTTGATACAGGTTTGCTGCAATAATCATAACAAGTATCATAGTAACAACCATTACAACACGCCAGATAATAATGTACATATTCTATACGTAATACCTTTATAAATAATAACCATTTGGACACTCAGATCGCAGAAAGAGCAACGTTATCTCTATTTTTTCTATTTACCCGTAAACGAATTACGTCCCTTGGACATAAAATGTCAACGAGTATCATTTTGCGTGCCATAGAGTGCCAGTGGCATTTCTGACGTGGTCATCTCTGTTGAAAGTACGTATACAAATGAAAAACTTACGGTGAAACTCATTGTTGCCGTGTCATGGCTTGTACATGCAACTTCTGGGCTCACTTGGTAAGAGATTAACGTTGTGTCTTGATACAGGTTTGCTGCAATAATCATAACAAGTATCATAGTAACAACCATTACAACACGCCAGATAATAATGTACATATTCTTTACGTAATACCTTTATAAATAATAACCATTTGGACACTCAGATCGCAGAAAGAGCAACGTTATCTCTATTTTTTCTATTTACCCGTAAACGAATTACGTCCCTTGGACAGTAAATGTCAACGAGTATCATTTTGCGTGCCATAGAGTGCCAGTGGCATTTCTGACGTGGTCATCTCTGTTGAAAGTACGTATACAAATGAAAAACTTACGGTGAAACTCATGTGTTGCCGTGTCATGGCTTGTACATGCAACTTCTGGGCTCACTTGGTAAGAGATTAACGTTGTGTCTTGATACAGGTTTGCTGCAATAATCATAACAAGTATCATAGTAACAACCATTACAACACGCCAGATAATAATGTACATATTCTATACGTAATACCTTTATAAATAATAACCATTTGGACTCTCAGATCGCAGAAAGAGCAACGTTATCTCTATTTTTTCTATTTAGCCGTAAACGAATTACGTCCCTTGGACATAAAATGTCAACGAGTATCATTTTGCGTGCCATAGAGTGCCAGTGGCATTTCTGACGTGGTCATCTCTGTTGAAAGTACGTATACAAATGAAAAACTTACGGTGAAACTCATTGTTGCCGTGTCATGGCTTGTACATGCAACTTCTGGGCTCACTTGGTAAGAGGTTAACGTTGTGTCTTGATACAGGTTTGCTGCAATAATCATAACAAGTATCATAGTAACAACCACTACAACACGCCAGATAATAATGTACATATTCTATACGTAATACCTTTATAAATAATAACCATTTGGACACTCAGATCGCAGAAAGAGCAACGTTATCTCTATTTTTTCTATTTACCCGTAAACGAATTACGTCCCTTGGACATAAAATGTCAACGAGTATCATTTTGCGTGCCATAGACTGCCAGTGGCATTTCTGACGTGGTCATCTCTGTTGAAAGTACGTATACAAATGAAAAACTTACGGTGAAACTCATTGTTGCCGTGTCATGGCTTGTACATCCAACTTCTGGGCTCACTTGGTAAGAGAATAACGTTGTTTCTTGATACAGGTTTGCTGCAATAATCATAACAAGTATCATAGTAACAACCATTACAACACGCCAGATAATATTGTACATATTCTATACGTAATACCTTTATAAATTAACCATTTGGACACTCAGATCGCAGAAAGAGCAACGTTATCTCTATTTTTTCTATTTACCCGTAAACGAATTACGTCCCTTGGACATAAAATGTCAACGAGTATCATTTTGCGTGCCATAGAGTGCCAGTGGCATTTCTGACGTGGTCATCTCTGTTGAAAGTACGTATACAAATGAAAAACTTACGGTGAAACTCATTGTTGCCGTGTCATGGCTTGTACATGCAACTTCTGGGCTCACTTGGTAAGAGATTAACGTTGTGTCTTGATACAGGTTTGCTGCAATAATCATAACAAGTATCATAGTAACAACCATTACAACACGCCAGATAATAATGTACATATTCTATACGTAATACCTTTATAAATAATAACCATTTGGACACTCAGATCGCAGAAAGAGCAACGTTATCTCTATTTTTTCTATTTACCCGTAAACGAATTACGTCCCTTGGACATAAAATGTCAACGAGTATCATTTTGCGTGCCATAGAGTGCCAGTGGCATTTCTGACGTGGTCATCTCTGTTAAAAGTAAGTATACAAATGAAAAACTTACGGTGAAACTCATTGTTGCCGTGTCATGGCTTGTACATGCAACTTCTGGGCTCACTTGGTAAGAGATTAACGTTGTGTCTTGATACAGGTTTGCTGCAATAATCATAACAAGTATCATGTTAACAACCATTACAACACGCCAGATAATAATGTACATATTCTATACGTAATACCTTTATAAATAATAACCATTTGGACACTCAGATCGCAGAAAGAACAACGTTATCTCTATTTTTTCTATTTACCCGTAAACGAATTACGTCCCTTGGACATAAAATGTCAACGAGTATCATTTTGCGTGCCATAGAGTGCCAGTGGCATTTCTGACGTGGTCATCTCTGTTGAAAGTACGTATACAAATGAAAAACTTACGGTGAAACTCATTGTTGCCGTGTCATGGCTTGTACATGCAACTTCTGGGCTCACTTGGTAAGAGATTGACGTTGTGTCTTGATACAGGTTTGCTGCAATAATCATAACAAGTATCATAGTAACAACCATTACAACACGCCAGATAATAATGTACATATTCTATACGTAATACCTTTATAAATAATAACCATTTGGACACTCAGATCGCAGAAAGAGCAACGTTATCTCTATTTTTTCTATTTACCCGTAAACGAATTACGTCCCTTGGACATAAAATGTCAACGAGTATCATTTTGCGTGCCATAGAGTGCCAGTGGCATTTCTGACGTGGTCATCTCTGTTGAAAGTACGTATACAAATGAAAAACTTACGGTTAAACTCATTGTTGCCGTGTCATGGCTTGTACATGCAACTTCTGGGCTCACTTGGTAAGAGATTAACGTTGTGTCTTGATACAGGTTTACTGCAATAATCATAACAAGTATCATAGTAACAATCATTACAACACGCCAGATAATAATGTACATATTCTATACGTAATACCTTTATAAATAATAACCATTTGGACACTCAGATCGCAGAAAGAGCAACGTTATCTCTATTTTTTCTATTTACCCGTAAACGAATTACGTCCCTTGGACATAAAATGTCAACGAGTATCATTTTGCGTGCCATAGACTGCCAGTGGCATTTCTGACGTGGTCATCTCTGTTGAAAGTACGTATACAAATGAAAAACTTACGGTGAAACTCATTGTTGCCGTGTCATGGCTTGTACATGCAACTTCTGGGCTCACTTGGTAAGATATTAACGTTGTGTCTTGATACAGGTTTGCTGCAAAAATCATAACAAGTATCATAGTAACAACCATTACAACACGCCAGATAATATTGTACATATTCTATACGTAATACCTTTATAAATAATAACCATTTGGACACTCAGATCGCAGAAAGAGCAACGTTATCTCTATTTTTTCTATTTACCCGTAAACGAATTACGTCCCTTGGACATAACATGTCAACGAGTATCATTTTGCGTGCCATAGAGTGCCAGTGGCATTTCTGACGTGGTCATCTCTGTTGAAAGTACGTATACAAATGAAAAACTTACGGTGAAACTCATTGTTGCCGTGTCATGGCTTGTACATGCAACTTCTGGACTCACTTGGTAAGAGATTAACGTTGTGTCTTGATACAGGTTTGCTGCAATAATCATAACAAGTATCATAGTAACAACCATTACAACACGCCAGATAATAATGTACATATTCTATACGTAATACCTTTATAAATAATAACCATTTGGACACTCAGATCGCAAAAAGAGCAACGTTATCTCTATTTTTTCTATTTACCCGTAAACGAATTACGTCCCTTGGACATAAAATGTCAACGAGTATCATTTTGCGTGCCATAGAGTGCCAGTGGCATTTCTGACGTGGTCATCTCTGTTGAAAGTACGTATACAAATGAAAAACTTACGGTGAAACTCATTGTTGCCGTGTCATGGCTTGTACATGCAACTTCTGGGCTCACTTGGTAAGAGATTAACGTTGTGTCTTGATACAGGTTTGCTGCAATAATCATAACAAGTATCATAGTAACAACCATTACAACACGCCAGATAATAATGTACATATTCTTTACGTAATACCTTTATAAATAATAACCATTTGGACACTCAGATCGCAGAAAGAGCAACGTTATCTCTATTTTTTCTATTTACCCGTAAACGAATTACGTCCCTTGGACATAAAATGTCAACGAGTATCATTTTGGCGTGCCATAGAGTGCCAGTGGCATTTCTGACGTGGTCATCTCTGTTGAAAGTAAGTATACAAATGAAAAACTTACGGTGAAACTCATTGTTGCCGTGTCATGGCTTTGTACATGCAACTTCTGGGCTCACTTGGTAAGAGATTAACGTTGTGTCTTGATACAGGTTTGCTGCAATAATCATAACAAGTATCATGTTAACAACCATTACAACACGCCAGATAATAATGTACATATTCTATACGTAATACCTTTATAAATAAACTAACCATTTGGACACTCAGATCGCAGAAAGAGCAACGTTATCTCTATTTTTTCTATTTACCCGTAAACGAATTACGTCCCTTGGACATAAAATGTCAACGAGTATCATTTTGCGTGCCATAGAGTGCCAGTGGCATTTCTGACGTGGTCATCTCTGTTGAAAGTACGTATACAAATGAAAAACTTACGGTGAAACTCATTGTTGCCGTGTCATGGCTTGTACATGCAACTTCTGGGCTCACTTGGTAAGAGATTAACGTTGTGTCTTGATACAGGTTTGCTGCAATAATCATAACAAGTATCATAGTAACAACCATTACAACACGCCAGATAATAATGTACATATTCTATACGTAATACCTTTATAAATAATAACCATTTGGACACTCAGATCGCAGAAAGAGCAACGTTATCTCTATTTTTTCTATTTACCCGTAAACGAATTACGTCCCTTGGACATAAAATGTCAACGAGTATCATTTTGCGTGCCATAGAGTGCCAGTGGCATTTCTGACGTGGTCATCTCTGTTGAAAGTACGTATACAAATGAAAAACTTACGGTGAAACTCATTGTTGCCGTGTCATGGCTTGTACATGCAACTTCTGGGCTCACTTGGTAAGAGATTAACGTTGTGTCTTGATACAGGTTTGCTGGCAATAATCATAACAAGTATCATAGTAACAACCATTACAACACGCCAGATAATAATGTTACATATTCTATACGTAATACCTTTATAAATAATAACCATTTGGACACTCAGATCGCAGAAAGAGCAACGTTATCTCTATTTTTTCTATTTACCCGTAAACGAATTACGTCCCTTGGACATAACATGTCAACGAGTATCATTTTGCGTGCCATAGAGTGCCAGTGGCATTTCTGACGTGGTCATCTCTGTTGAAAGTACGTATACAAATGAAAAACTTACGGTGAAACTCATTGTTGCCGTGTCATGGCTTGTACATGCAACTTCTGGGCTCACTTGGTAAGAGGTTAACGTTGTGTCTTGATACAGGTTTGCTGCAATAATCATAACAAGTCATAGTAACAACCACTACAACACGCCAGATAATAATGTACATATTCTATACGTAATACCTTTATAAAGTAATAACCATTTGGACACTCAGATCGCAGAAAGAGCAACGTTATCTCTATTTTTTCTATTTACCCGTAAACGAATTACGTCCCTTGGACATAAAATGTCAACGAGTATCATTTTGCGTGCCATAGACTGCCAGTGGCATTTCTGACGTGGTCATCTCTGTTGAAAGTACGTATACAAATGAAAAACTACGGTGAAACTCATTGTTGCCGTGTCATGCTTGTACATCCAACTTCTGGGCTCACTTGGTAAGAGAATCAACGTTGTTTCTTGATACAGGTTTGCTGCAATAATCATAACAAGTATCATAGTAACAACCATTACAACACGCAGATAATATTGTACATATTCTATACGTAATACCTTTATAAATTAACCATTTGGACACTCAGATCGCAGAAAGAGCAACGTTATCTCTATTTTTTCTATTTACCCGTAAACGAATTACGTCCCTTGGACATAAAATGTCAACGAGTATCATTTTGCGTGCCATAGAGTGCCAGTGCATTTCTGACGTGGTCATCTCTGTTGAAAGTACGTATACAAATGAAAAACTTACGGTGAAACTCATTGTTGCCGTGTCATGGCTTGTACATGCAACTTCTGGGCTCACTGGTAAGAGATTAACGTTGTGTCTTGATACAGGTTTGCTGCAATAATCATAACAAGTATCATAGTAACAACCATTACAACACGCCAGATAATAATGTTCATATTCTTTACGTAATACCTTTATAAATAATAACCATTTGGACACTCAGATCGCAGAAAGAGCAACGTTATCTCTATTTTTTCTATTTACCCGTAAACGAATTACGTCCCTTGGACATAAAATGTCAACGAGTATCATTTTGCGTGCCATAGAGTGCCAGTGGCATTTCTGACGTGGTCATCTCTGTTAAAAGTAAGTATACAAATGAAAAACTTACGGTGAAACTCATTGTTGCCGTGTCATGGCTTGTACATGCAACTTCTGGGCTCACTTGTAAGAGATTAACGTTGTGTCTTGATACAGGTTTGCTGCAATAATCATAACAAGTATCATGTTAACAACCATTACAACACGCCAGATAATAATGTACATATTCTATACGTAATACCTTTATAAATAATAACCATTTGGACACTCAGATCGCAGAAAGAACAACGTTATCTCTATTTTTTCTATTTACCCGTAAACGAATTACGTCCTTGGACATAAAAAATGTCAACGAGTATCATTTTGCGTGCCATAGAGTGCCAGTGGCATTTCTGACGTGGTCATCTCTGTTGAAAGTACGTATACAAATGAAAAACTACGGTGAAACTCATTGTTGCCGTGTCATGGCTTGTACATGCAACTTCTGGGCTCACTTGGTAAGAGATTGACGTTGTGTCTTGATACAGGTTTGCTGCAATAATCATAACAAGTATCATAGTAAACAACCATTACAACACGCCAGATAATAATGTACATATTCTATACGTAAATACCTTTATAAATAATAACCATTTGGACACTCAGATCGCAGAAAGAGCAACGTTATCTCTATTTTTTCTATTTACCCGTAAACGAATTACGTCCCTTGGACATAAAATGTCAACG
>JAWPHD010021341.1:0-28569 GCA_037043455.1 Cyrtodaria siliqua | reverse complement strand
TTTTACATGAAATTATTTAGTGCAGTGTATGGTCATGTGATCTCATGACTTGATTCAAATTGTGGAATTGTTGAAGTATCAATGGAATCAATATCGTTATTGTGAATTAATTTCTAATACAATTCTATGGAAGAATAAAAGCGATCCGTAGAAAATGTTGAGTAGTATATTAAGTCACTATGATTTACTCCTTCCCTTTTAGCTCACCTGAGCCGAAGGCTCAGCGTGAGCTATTGTGACCGCTTTTTGTCCGTCCGTCGTCCGTCCGTTAGCTCTTGCTTAAACAACACTCCTTGGACAATTTTAGCCAAATTTCACATGGACGATACTGAGGTCAAATCAGCCCAAAAATTTACAAATTAGGTCAAAACCTTAAAAAATCTTCTTCTCAAGAACCGCTGAACAGATTTTAACAGGTTTTGTTTATAAATGATCGCCAACTCCTAAACTACAAAACTTATACGAACGAAGCTCCTAGGGCCAAAAGTGGCTGTGCCCCGGGGTTCCAAAATGTGTTACTATGGAGATTTTACATGTTTTACCTAAAACGTTGGTTCATGGGTTTAATTTTGTTTTAATTTTTTTTCTATTTATTTTTTTATTTTTTATCTTTTTTCTTAATATATACTATAATTATATATTTTTTTTAAATATTTTTTTTTTTAATTTTTTTTTTCTCATAATAAACCTTGGTTCGTTTTTTTTTAATTTGGAGCTTAGGGGCCCTTGCTGAATCTGTTTTACAGGCCCCTCCCCAGGGTCACAGTTTTCCATAGACTTATATATATATACACTACAAAAGTTGTACAAATGAAATTCCTACGATAAAAATTGGCTGTGCCCCGGGGTTTCCTATTTATCCATTTCCATACAAACATTCTCTGTAAATACGAAGAACCAAGTTTTGCAACTTTACCATATGTCTTACCAAGTTTTCAATCTAATAATCAATTGCACTTGTTAACTTCTTTTTCCTCTTTTGCAAAAACTTTTAAGTGAGCGTTTCAGGGCCATTTGAACCTTTTTTCTTCTTCTTTTTAAATTGTTTACCATGTATCAACTCTCCTGCTTATGTTATCGTAAACAAAATAAATACTCGGGCTGTTCTCAAATAGCTCCTGATTTATTACTGTAAAGGTCAAATCAATATTTCATAGAAAATAATCGCAAGATGCGCGTATAAAATAATATTAGGTCCTCTAAAGCTATTAACGATAGAATACCCACTGTGTAATATTTAACGACACATGCCATCTGGATTATATTTTCATTCAAGAACCACATTTGGATATATTTCTTTCACTATTATATTTATAAGACGACTTCGGCTAGGATACTGGAAACTATTTGGTTTCGTCTGGATTCGAAATATTGGGTCTGGTTTGGGTTCGAATAACACACACGAGAATGTCTCGTATGTATTCGAATCACACAGCAGTATGTTGGGTCTCGCCTGAATACGAATCACATACAGCAGTATGTTGGGTCTCGTCTGAATACGAATCACACACAGCAGTATGTTTGGTCGTGTCTGGGTACGAATCACACACAGCAGTATGTTGGGTCTTGTCTGAATACGACTCACACACAGCAGTATGTTGTGTTCTCGTCTGGATACGAATCACACACAGCAGTATGTTGGTCTCGTCTGAATACGAATCACACGCAGCAGTATGTTGGGTCTCGTCTGAATATGAATCACACGCAGCAGTATGTTGGTCTCGTCTGAATACGAATCACACGCAGCAGTATGTTGGGTCTCGTCTGAATATGAATCACACGCAGCAGTATGTTGGTCTCGTCTGAATACGAATCACACGCAGCAGTATGTTGGGTCTCGTCTGAATACGAATCACACGCATGAGTATGTTGGGTCTCGTCTGAATTCGAATTACACACATCAGTATGTTGGGTCTTGTCTGAATTCTAATTACATGCGACCGTAAGCTGGGTTTTGTCTAAAATCGAATCACACACCACAGTATATTGGGTATTGTCTGAATTCGAATCACACACAGCAGTATGTTGGGTCTTGTCTGAATTTGAATCACACACATGTATGTTGGGTCTCCTCTGAATACGAATCACACACATCAGTATATTGGGTCTTGTCTGAATTCGAATAACACGCAACGGTATGCTGGGTTTTGTCTGAATTCGAATCACACGCCACAATATATTGGGTCTTGTCTGAATTCGAATCACACTCAACGGTATGCTGGGTTTTGTCTGAATTCGAATCACACGCAACGGTATGCTGGGTTTTGTCTGAATTCGAATCACACGCCACAATATATTGGGTCTTGTCTGAATTCGAATCACACGCAACGGTATGCTGGGTTTTGTCTGAATTCGAATCACACGCCACAATATATTGGGTCTTGTCTGAATTCGAATCACACGCAACGGTATGCTGGGTTTTGTCTGAATTCGAATCACACGTCACAGTATATTGGGTCTTGTCTGAATTCGAATCACACACATGTATGTTGGGTCTCCTCTGAATACAAATCACACACAGCAGTATGTTTGGTCTTGTCTGAATTTGAATCACACACATGTATGTTGGGTCTCCTCTGAATACAAATCACACACATCAGTATATTGGGTCTTGTCTGAATTCGAATCACACGCAACGGTATGTTGGGTTTTGTCTGAATTCGAATCACACACCACATACTATTGCATCTTGTCTGAATTCGAATCATGCGCATCAGTATGTTGGGTCTCGTCTGAATTTGAATTACACACAACATTATGTTCGGTTTTGTCCTAATTCGAATCACACTCTACAGTATGTTGGATTTTGTCTAAAATCGAATCACGCACAGCAGTATGTTGGCTTTGTCTGCAGTATGTTGGGTCTGGTCTGAATTCGAATCACACGCAACGGTATGTTGGGTCTCGTCTGAATTTGAATTACACAACATTATGTTCGGTTTTGTCTAAAATCGAATCACACACAGCAATATGTTGGAACTTGTCTAAATATTTTATAATACAGTCATACTATTTCGAATATATATGTGTATATTATGTACTTATATTTTTGGTTAATAAGCGGCTGTATGGGCATTGTAATTTAATAGCCCGCCGTTATATTAATTTGCTCGTGTTTATTTCTGACATGCTACGCTGTTTATAGTCTTGTTAATTAACATTATCAACACGACACCCGCACTGGTCAGTCAGTCCTTAACATATCACCTTGGCAACGATTTAACGCGACAGATTTATTGTATCAGGTTCATATGGAAACCGACTGTGGACAGTTTGACCTATGCCACTTATGACGTATGGCATAGAAATAAATAGGCTAAGCAGCATCACAGAACTCGACCATCAAAATACTCGCATACAAAATAGACATAGATTACTCGCATACGAAATAGACATAGATTACTCGCATACAAAATAGACATAGATCACCCGCATACAAAATAGACATAGATTACTTGCATACAAAATAGACATAGATTACTCGCATACAAAATAGACATAGATTACTCGCATACAAAACAGACAAAGATCACCCGCATACAAAATAGACATAGATTACTCGCATACAAAATAGACATAGATTACTCGCATACAAAACAGACAAAGATTACTCGCATACAAAATAGACATAGATCACCCGCATACAAAATACATACAAAATAGACATAGATCACCCGCATACAAAATAGACATAGATCACCCGCATACAAAATAGACATAGATTACTTGCATACAAAATAGACATAGATTACTTGCATACAAAATAGACATAGATTACTCGCATACAAAATAGACATAGATCACCCGCATACAAAATATACATAGATTACTCGCATACAAAATAGACATAGATTACTCGCATAGAAAATAGACATAGATTACTCGCATAGAAAATAGACCTAGATTACTCGCATACAAAATAGACATAGATTACTCGCAGAGAAAATAGACATAGATTACCCGCATACAAAATAGACATAGATTACTCGCATACAAAATAGACATAGATTACTCGCATACAAAATAGACATAGATTACTCGCATACAAAATACACATAGATTACTCGCATAGAAAATAGACATAGATTACTCGCATAGAAAATAGACATAGATTACTCGCATAGAAAATAGACATAGATAAATCGCATAGAAAATAGACATAGATTACCCGCATACAAAATAGACATAGATTACTCGCATACAAAATAGACATAGATTACTCGCATACAAAATACACATAGATTACTCGCATACAAAATACACATAGATTACTCGCATACAAAATACACATAGATGCAGAAGTCGAACAGGCTATGCAGCATTCACAAAACTCCACCATCCAAATACGTACAGGGAGAAATAGACGCCACACACATAAAATAGTTCAAACGGGGATAGGTCAGCGACAGGTCAGCGATAGGTCAGCTACAAAAATGTCGCTTGGGGATTAAACCATGTTTTATGGTGAACCAAAAGTAGTTTTTTTTATATCTACTTTTACAAGTTGAACAGGAAATTTAGCTTTCACAGAATACAGTTAATCCAAAACACGCATTAAAACAAACAACAATTACAATGTTAATATGAAGCAAAGCCTGTGACATGACAAACACAAACTGGTTTGGAAATAGGGCTCAATAGGGCAAAAATGCCGCAGCGTTTAAATCAGGTTCTAGGGCGCACCAGACCTCACTCTTCCCCTTTTTGTTATCCCAATAAAGCGTAAGTAAAGAATTGCCACCAGGCTATATACTCTAACAAACAAGGCAGCCTTAAGGTCTCACACCACAATTAATTTTCCCATAGGGTTACTGTAAGCTTTTTCCAACATCTGAGCTTCAAAGCAGGGCAGCAGACATTGTTGTTGGTTTAATATCTTCAGTATAGCCAAGACGAGTAATTTAAAACAATAAAATATATTAGTTAGCCAGGTTGGTTTTTTTTCTTGCTCATGTTTTGTGAACCCGGAATACAAAATTCATACACTATCTAGCTGAATATGTGGTGCTTCGGTCAAACAATTCTGAAATTTGAATGAAACCTCATATCAGCATGGGATTTTCTGTATCATCTGTCTTTTACACTGCAGATGTATGCTAAAGCAAAGAAAAACCTATTTTTCAAATTAAAAATTGCCTAAAATTGAGAAAAAATAGAATTATTTTCTGTTTTCCTTTTGTCTCTAGGTCCGTGAGATTTCAGGGGAGATAATAGAGGTGTGAGACCTTAAACCCCCAAATACAAGTGACAGTTAAGCATACTTGTCTTGCAGATTAATGGGGAATTATCCCACCATGTGGTCATTAGGACCCTGTCCTGTGCTTGTTGGTAAATGGTTTTACAAATTGGAGCGTCCAAGAAGTACTGTATTTATCTGCATAAAAACTAAACAAGACGGAAGGAATTCATTAATGGGGATATATTTTACATCAATACAACCCTATGTTATGTTAATACGTAGAAAATAAATGGAAGGAGATTTTGCCTCAATACGAATGACAGCATGGTTGTATAAATACATTTTGTTAGTGTTTTTTTTTTAACATTTTATTTCAAATATACATTTTAGACATACAATACAGATTTGATTTTACGACCTCTTACTATACATGTGCTATTTTTAACAGTACCTTTCTGTTCCATTGGTAATTTAATCACACAGGGAATGATTATACAATATAACGTACATCTAATTACTGCTAAATTTACTATAGTTCTGATTTGCTTGACCATGATATTTTTTAATAACTTTAATTTAACCATATTTCAATATGTTTAGACACAATGAGTGATGGGATTCATAGTTTTATAGAAGAAGATTCTTTATTATGCAATGACCAAGATACATGAGCATAACATCAATAATTACATTTATGATACACTTGTGGTATGGTAAAGATGGCGGCCTACAATAGTACATATCATGATTTATATAAATAACAGTCTATTTAGGTACATAATTATAATAACAAATGACATTATATATTACTGAAAGGTAAATTTGTATTATTGTTTTAGTTACACTGTCATTTTAAGAAAATCTACGTTACACGCACTTGTGCCAGGAAGAGACGGAGTGACTGGCATATATGTTGATTAGTATGCCATATACATAGCATATTCAAAGCTTACACTCTAAGCATCGTGTAGTGTTTTTCAAATGATTTGTATACATAGATTGCTAGATTTCTAATCTCAGTAGCGTTTTCACTTTTTATTAATTTCAAAAGTGTAAAACAATTTGGATGTTCCCAATAATACTTTTTGATATATTTAGTACGCAACTCCTGATAAGCTTGACCTTCGATGACAAAATGGGACTCGTCTAAAATGCGCATTTTCGTTCATCAAATGGTACACATATGGGTTTTCGCCATCTTCCAGGTTCTACCGCCAGCCAATGCGAAGAAATTCTTAAGCGAGACAGGGCCATTCTGTATTTACGTATGTCTACTACATCTAAGTATTTATTAAACCCAAAATCAACTATATTTCTATAAAATAAAGCTCTGCTTGAGTCTTGTAAACCACCGTTAAAATCTTGCAGCCATACATCTTTAATTTTTAGTTTCAGAATAACTGTATATCGCCCATATAGTTATATAACAAAGTAACATTACAATTGAACATCCAGTTAAATAATCGCTATATAATGGTAAAAAACAATCTTCCTTGAATTGTCCCTTGTTTGCGTCACTCTGGTATTTTAACAATCATAAAAGTGTTTCCATAACTTATTGACAAATGAAAATATCTTTGTTTTTAGAATTCTTTTTGGTGAAAATGGCATACACCCCACAACGCACAACATAACTTGAAGGTATGTCAAAATTCTCATTCCAATCAAGAATGCCGTTTTTGTGTGTGTGTTTTTATTCAAAATAGTTAACCACATTCATTTTGAGTTTGTATTCAAAATACTTGACCACATTCATTTTTAACTTTTTTGATTACATTTTCTTTCATTTCTTTCACACAGGTTTTGTTCCATCTAATTTAACTGAAATGCAGTCACATTCTTGAGGAGGCTTTGACCTGCTTTGACCTGAAAACTCAGGTCATCATGCTGTGAGGACGGTCTTGAAACACATTACTCAATTTTTCTCTCTGGTAGATGTATTTGGGGCTTTAATAGGCAAAATACGTATAACACAAAGCTGATCATGTATATATGAGTGTAAACAAGCATAGAAAGCCACACTGTAAGTACTCAATGACTTTGCAGAAACCAGAGCAACAAGAGCACAAATCATTAAAGGTACGACCGACAAGACAAGTTTTAGGAATATCATCGAACGATACTGTCCTTTGAGGATTTAGGTAGACGTTCATCGTACAAAGAAGAAAGCATAATGGCGAACAGTAAACAGTCTAGGGTCATAACCTCGTTTGACAATTTTTTTAAAAATTCAATAAAGATGTTATGAAAGTGATTATGGTCCTCTATCTTGATTGTGCAGTTGGTGATACTGGCGTAAAATTTGACCCCTGCTCGGGGTTCACAGTTTTAGATAGAGTTATATTAGGACATTGCAGTTGTAATTGTTTCTTTAAAATGTGAGCACTCTGAATCGAGGGCATTTGGTCCGTTGTTTATGAATTGTAGTTGTAAATCTTTTATAAAACTACTCCAGAGTAAGGTTTAAGAACAGCAATATGTGTAACGGATGGGACTTTTGATGAGGTATTGCATCATAATACCTAATTACTTAAAACAATTGAAAACTGTTATCGTAATTAAATGTATGTTTTAACAATGTTTACAAATCACAAATTTAATAAATCCGCCCATTAAATCACAAAGGAGACCGCCGCATTGTCATGCAAAACGAATAAATCACGGACTAATTGGGTATTCCAAGTAATTGTGTTCTTGCTTTGTTGCTTTCTAGGCTTTTGTTTTTTTAAGGTCATAATTATATACATTGCCATTTATGTGTTATACTTATATGGCCTATTAATTCTGCCTTGTTTGTTAGAGAATATAACCTGGCGGGAATATCTTTATTTACACTGTTCCATTTTGCTGGAATGACAATGGCGTTATAGTGAGGTTTGTTGCACCATATAACATGGTTTAAACACCAGCGGCCTTTTAAGCTAATGATCGTTCCAAGGCGGTGTCCCTATTGTCAACCCTTTTATGTTTGTGATGTCATATATTGCCTTTCTATTCATCTCTGTAATCAGATCGGTGTGTGTGTGTGCGTGTGCGTGTATGCGTGTGCGTGCGTGTTGGTAATATATAATGAAAAATGGTTCTCTTGGAATAAACAAACACATACAAGAGAGAAATGTAGAAGATAAGGCTGTATATAGTGTGTACCTGTCATAAGTACTTACAGATGAAACTTAATGTTTATTACACAGTTTATCAAGCACGTCTCCTGATTTTTTTCATTTTCCAAAATAAATGAATGCCATAATTGTCATAAGCTTTATCACAATATTGTATAAGTTATCTTAAACATGTTAAACGGCAGTAAGACAAGAAGTTAAAAGTTTGGAAATATTTTTAGTGGTTCAGGCACTTGAATTAGAAATAAAGCGAGCGTTATAAGGCTATTTGTGTAATTTATGAATCCAGCACATAGTTGAAAGTTTGTTTTTCTTTTCGTCTACCCCAGCCTTGAAAGTGGTGCACTGAGCTGTATATGTGGAAATAACATCATCTTCAGAAGATGGAACTGGAGAGTGCGAATTAGTGCTACCGTGTTCCAGAGATAAAACATTGACGTAGGCGTAAAACAATAATTTTATTTTTATGCTGACCTTACATTATTGACTTACACTCACTCCTGAGTTGCACTCTGTTTGATGAAAATTCAAAGTATACACTTTCAATGGAATAAATAAAAGTCTTTTGGACCATCCGCATTGAGTTCGTCGATATAATATAGAGATTTTTTAACTGCTGCGTTCGATTATTAGGAAATCCTTCACGAGATGTCAAGCGTATGTTATTTTCACGAGCGAGCGGATGCGATTCCTTTATAGGAAGTGAATGCATACGTTTGCTTTTTTGTCATTCATCATAGCTATAGGCGCCCTGCCGTAGTTCGTCCGAAGTGCTTAAAAGTCGTTTTAATAGCTGAAAAAAGTATCGCGAATACATTATCTCGACGGCAGTTATATGCCAGCATACTAACGGCATACATGTTCATCATCATAACACATCCATGAGTGACACTCACCATAACTGTCTGTATTTATCAGAATTATCTCCCTTTTACACTTTCGGTCAAACTTTTGAATGCACATTGATATTGCAAAAACATATTGATAACAAACTTTGAAACTTGGCATACATGTTCATCATCTGTGTTCATAACTCTCCTGCTTTTAATTAAAACCTCCCTCCTTGTCGTCTTACATTTTTGTAGTAAAAGTAAGCTATTCGTAATCCGGCGTTCGTACCAGTATTGGTGCTTTTTGTTCTTGTATAAGGTGGATGAGTGAAATCTGTGAATGACACATTTCTTGTTCGACTTTAGTCCATATACATGCCATCTTCGGGAAGTTTAACATTCTGTACTATTGATTTTATGAATATTGAGTTCTACTCAACCCGGGGTTAGGGGGCGTGAACGGCAGAAAACATATTTCACTACCGTTCATGAACACTCTCAATCAAACCGAGACTGCAATATTTCGTATTTATCGTGTTCGGCCGTTTCCAAAGGTTCACTCTCATACTCTTTTAGTATCTACGAAACTAACCCGCCAAATAACGGAAAAATTACACTACAAAACCGTTTATCAAAACTCTATACAGGTGTTCAGGTCATATAATAATGTATATGTGCCCATTAAAAGTTCTTTTTTTTCACCGGTTCTTAAAATACCCGTATTTGAATATGTGTAAAATGAATTATGAGTTGGTAACTATTAATTCGACGCTCCAGTTTTGGGGTTTGGTCTGGCTGGTTAAATCCGGTTAGATTATATCTCAAAACATGTAAGTTGTACATAATTTTTATTCCTAGTTTAAAGTAGGTTTAGAAAACGTGTACATCTGTTAAAATATGCCTGTTGTTGGCGGGATAGGGGCTTTAAAGCTACAGACCCCCTATATTAACTGGTAATAACTCATGAATATGAATGAGTCACGTGTGAAATAGTTTCAAATCGACAAACACCCCAAAAGTCGGTATATAAGGCAGAAATCGACGTGTAAAATATCACATTTTTATTTAGCCTTCGTACAGGTAACATCGATAAATATACGGCTTCAGAATATATGTGATAAAAAAAGTACTTGCCCGGAACGGGATTTGAACCACAGCCGTTGTGCTTTTAAGTTTTGAAGGCCGTACATTTAAACACTAGACCAAGGCTATTTATTGGTTTGTTCTAGCATTATTAACACTAAAAAGGCATTACGTTATAACTAGCTCACAAACAAACTCATCATGCGCTAAATATCATCTTGATTTGCGTTCAAATATATGTTAAGTTATTTTGCTTCATAATAAATTGTAGTTTGTATACCATTTTCTCAAGCAGCGTTATAGCTCAGTGATAGAGCACCTGACTTGAAATCAGAAGGTCGTGTGTTCGAGTCCCGAAAGAGGCAAATCCTTTTTTCTTCTGTAAATCATAATGTTACCTGTGTGCAGGTACGATGTGCACTGGTCGATGTCTATACAATAAATGATGTCCTACGATGATGATGATGATTTCTAAGGTTTAAAGTCCCTCTACCATATGAGCCCCCGGGAAGAATCCCCCGTTGGCTCGGCATTATGTCTGGACTATTGCGTGAGTGATTGTGTGTAGTGCTATGTATCTATCTACAGTCTACTTGAAGCAGATATAGTGCTGCCACACTGGAATACCACGCCGTAGTACGTGATACCCCACCCAGACACATTATTCTGACACCGGGTTGACCAGACGGTTTTTGACCAGACGTAGTACTACCCATTATTTGCTTGTCAGGCATGGGTTACAAGTAACTACTCCATTTTTAAAGTCTTTGGAATGTCCTACGTTATATTTGCTCGCTTAAATACCCGATTTCGACATGAGCTGGTGAACATAAAGTTACAAATAAAGACACGCCTACAAAGAAGAAATCGATTTATATAGAGGGTCTCTAGCTTTAAGTATATATATATATATATATATATTATAGAATCAAAATCCATATATTGTTAAATTGCATACATTTGAACAATAGAAATGTTGTGTGTAATCTGGTTTCATGCACGCCTTGTGGTGAGTTTATAGGGACTCCGGGCTATCTTGAAGTTTTAATAAAGCATTACAATGTGCTTCTCGACTTGCTAATCCAGTATCATTTTGACTTAAACCTGCTTGCATATAATTAAATAAAGTTCTGAGTTTTCATTTTCTTTTCTTATTCTACAATAGGCTTAACCATATTATTTATGCAATTTAATCTACAGTCAGTAATATGCAAAAACAATGTGTTTATACTATGTATACTACTTATAATTGGTATTAATGATTGAATAAATGCATCTTATGTAGCAAAACAAACGGGATGTTGCGAGTCTTTAAAAACAAGTTGGCCGTGTGTCCTTTAATTTTATAACGGTTGTTGTAGCCATACTCAATGGCAGGTACCTGTCTACCTGAAGCGCCCGGATGTGATACCAGGGGCAAAGTACCCGCTGTCGTCTCTAGTCTGTTCTAGTGGCCGAATGCCAGCAGTCGAGTTGTCCGTCGTCCGTTAAATGTTGCCTCGTTAACCCGATAGCGCCTTCATTTTCATCCGATCTTTTTCAAACTTTTTCCAGATTGTTGATATTAATGAAAGCTCGGTCGAGTTTGAAAACCAGCAAATTCGGACTAGTAACATCTGAGTTATGACCTTTGATTTAGTTAAAACTGATGGCCTTTGATTTAGTTAAAATTGCTATATTTTGCATCGTTAACGCCATAGCGCCTTCATTTTTCATCCGATCTTTTTCAAACTGTACCGGATTGTTGATATCAATGTAAGCCTGGACGAGTTAGAAAACCAACCAGTTCGGACCAGTAACACCGGAGTTATTGCCCTTTATTTTCTGAAATATGCAATAATTTGGCCTCGTTAACACAATAGTGCCTTCACTTTTCATCCGATAAATCTAGGACAAGTAGCGTCATAGTTATGGCCCTAGATTTTTTTATATATGCAATATACTATATTGGGAACTTGGGTCAAACTCTTGGTTTCCGCTCAATAACTTTTATTAGGAATGAGGTATTGTGATGAATTTGTAGGGTTGACAGCTTATATGGAAAGGAAGACTATGGTTGTATGTGGGTCCACTTGTGTCAAGGTCAAGGTCGCTGTTACTAAAAATAGAAAAATGGCTTCCGCTCAATAACTTTCGCTTGGAGTGAGGTATTGTGACGAAACTGGCTGGGTAGGTAGATTCTGTGGAAATGAAGGTTGCGATTGCAATTGGGGTCACTGGGTTCAAGGTCAAGGTCACTGTTACTAAAATAGAAAAATGGTTTCTGCTCAATAACTTTTGTTAGGAGCGAGGCATTGCGATGAAACTTGCAGGGAATGTAGCTGATATGGAAATGAGGATTGGGATTGCGTTTGGGGCCACTGGGATCAAGGTCAAGGTCACTTTGACTAAAATTAGAAAAGCTTTTTCCGCTCAGTAACTTTTGTTAGGAGTGATGTATTGTGAAAAAACTTGCTGGCTAGGTAGCTTATGTTGGTTTTCCATCGGGGCTACTGGAATCATTGTCAATGTTGATGTTACTAAAAATAGAAAAATGGTTTCGGCTCAATCACTTTTGTTAATAGTAAGATACTGTGGCGAAATTTTCTGATTTGGTAGCTTATATGGAAAGAAAGGTTGGGATTGCATTTTGGGCCACTGGGTTTAAGGTCAAGGTCGCTGTTACTAAAAATAGGAAAAATGAATTTTCACCAAACTTCACCAAAATGTTCATTATACGGATCCAACATCACGTGCACAAATTCGGGTCTCTGTGACCTATTTTCGACGAAATATAGGTCACGTCCGGTCTCCGCTACGACATGCATATCTTGCTTCTTTCTGGCAGGAGTTTCACCAAATTGCACCAGAATGTTCCTGTTATGTATCTTACATCATGTGCAATCTTTAGGGTCGCTATGGCCTACGTTCGACCAAATTCAGGTCACTTCCGGTCTCCGCTACGACAAGCGTATCTTGCTTCTTTCTTGCAGGATTTTCACCAAACTTCACCAGAATGTTTCTTGTATGCATCTAACATCATATGCAAAATGTTGGGTCGCTGTGACCTACTTTCGACAAAATTCAGGTCATGTCTGGTCTCCGCTGCGACAGTGTATTGTAAGACGTGGGTCCATCGTCGGTACCATTATACAATATGATTCCTTTACTATTTATTCTAAGCGTATACATCTGTTCACTTACATAACATACACCTTGGTGTGTTCAGGAATTATCATCTTCAGTTCTTAAAATACACTTAAACTGCATTATTTGATAGATTTCCACATTAGCAACAGACAATCTTACTGGAGGCGGCCATGTTTATTGTTGTTGTTGGTACCAGTAAAGGTCTGGTAGTAATTTATCGCCCTACAAATTAATCGGGTTTAGTACCACCAATTCCTGTTATAGTAATGATGTAACTTTCTAACATAGCTGATATTATTCATTGTTTGAATGATTAGTTACAAAATAATTTCCATGTTTTGATCACAATAGCCAAGTAGACACTGTAGCCAAGTAGGTTTAGCTGCCCACTTCAAAGTATTTGTCAACGATGTTTGTGATAAATAAGGCACTGTTCAGTATAACACTTATATCGTTATTTTCGTAATTCAACAAGGAATGTATTCATGTATGTTTGAACCATGATGAAATATGTTTTACTTACTTATCGACAAAAAACGGTGATCGACGGTCTGTTGAGGCCCGGTGAGTCTGAATTCTTGCATGGTCACTGGTCTCCAGTTTCATTATATTTTAATACTACTTTATTGCAGATATGTTACTATACATCACAATATTCATAGCAACATATTCAAATGATTTGAACTACAAGTTATTACAACATTAGTTACAGTTCTCTCCATATCATCCAATTTCATTGGCTACCGGTGGACTAGATAATTTCGATTGGATCATTCAGACACACCTCCACCACCGGACCGTCAATCATTTGTAAGTTTGCATCACGTGATCATGACCCAAGGGTATATATAGCGCGTATGTCAATCAAAAGTCAGTTCGGGAGGTTCCTTTGGCGGGTTAATTGAAATCTGGTCTGATACCTGTGGCAGGTTATTTGAAAGCCTGTGGTTATCTGAAATCCTGTGGTTATTTCAAATCTGGTATTAAATGTGATTAGTGTTTTCTAGTTATTGCTCTTGTATTAATTAATAGCTAACTACAAAAGTTCAGGTAATATTGTTGAAATACGTTGAACACTATTTAACGAATAAATATGTTATTTTATGTTATTATTAAAACGCCGCCGGTCATTACAGTATCTTGCTTCTTTCTCAAAGGATTTTTACCAAACTTCACCAGAATGTTCTTTCTGTGCATCTAACAACATGTGCAAAATATTAGGTCGCTGTGACCTACTTTCGATATAAAAAGTGTATTGCTTCTTTCTCGTAGAACTTTCACCAAACTCACCAGGATGTTCCTTATATGCATCTAGCATCATGTGCACAATTTCTGGTCGCTGTGACCTACATTTTACAAAATATAGGCCGCCACGTACGGTCTCTGCTACGACATGCTTATCTTGCTTCTTTCTTCTAGGATTTTCACCAAACTTCACCAATATGCATCTAACGTCATGTGCAAAATTTCAGGTCATTGTGACCTACCTTGACGAAGTATAGGTCACGCGTGATCTCTGCTATGACATGTGTATCTTGTTTTTTTCTCGCAGGATTTTCAACAAACTTCACCAGAATGTTCCTTATATGCATCTTACTTCATGTGCAAAATTTAGGGGTTTTGTGACCTACTTTAGACGAAATATAGGTCACTTCCGGTCTCCGCTACAACATGCATCCTCCACTGTTAATGACATTAATTTAATATCTTTTGGGATTGACATTGGTGGTCGTCAAATCAAAAAACTGGACCGTTATAATAGGGCTCGACATATAGGCCGTGGCCTTCTAGTTGTAAAGAAGTAGTGATGAAAATATTATGACGACAACCCTATATATAAGAGCCGTTTTAGCCAGAGAGCGTCCACATGCCCTCTTGGACCTCTTGTTTTGAACTGTGGTCCATTCTATTTCAAAACGCCAGTGGTGAAGGAGGAAAGTCGATTCATCTGACGATTTTTAAATACACTGAACAATTTAATAACATTTACAGCTAAGGCACAATAATGATCTAATTGGTCTGTCAGCCAAACGTCCTTTACAGGCAACCAACTCGTCTGTTGCAAAATCAAGGTATCATACGTAAAAGGGTCACACGACAATCTTTATTTGTGTAAAACTCATGGCGTCCCGTTAGTTGTTCTAGCTAACTTGCTTTTTTGCAATCATTAATATTAATTATTGTAATACTAGTAGTATAAAGTATTTGCTTTCTTCATATAACTAAATGTTCATTATATTACACAAATAATATATTTAAGCCTACGGTAGTATAACGAAGAAAGAGCAAATGTTCAAACTTTTATTTAATTATATGCAAGCAGGTTAAGTCAAAACGGAGCTGGATAAATACATCGAGATGATAATTTAAATGTTTGATAAAAACTTCAAGATTGCCGTTTCTCCCTTTAACATGTTGATACACGGTTGATGGAGTTGATGAAATTAAATACACACGTGAGATGTATCACAGCTTTTATTAAAATATTTATTGGTTGTAATGATTATGACCTAAAACAATAGCAATGCAAGAACTCTCTAAGAAAAGAAAATGTTATAATTGAATTGGACTGTATAGGTGCACCAAAGTTAAGGTCATAGGGCGACTTTCCAGCCTGCATTGTTGGATGAAGACCACAAGTGCCCCTCCGGACAATGTTCGTGCCACCGACGTTCCGCAAGCCAGGTAGATAGCTTCCTCACATAAAGATTCCTAGACCCATGAGGGATCGAACCCACAGCGATGAGGAGCAAGTGATTTTAAGTCAGAGACGCTAACCACTCGGCCACGGACTTATAAAACTAAACACTGTAACACTTTATTTAAAAAAAAAAAATTACTTCAAACATGAAATACAACATGTTTAACTCTCGCGTATTTACGAGTATATTGTTGTTTAAATAATTTGCCAAGAATCGCATTAAAATAAAAAAAATTACTTGTCTCGATGGTTTAAATATTCCGAATAAAACAATACTTTATATTTCCATTGTCTTGCACGCCAATAACTCAATTCACTTTTCTTCAGAGTCTGAGTATTCATTTATAGATGAATAGTCAAACTAGAAGAGTGTTTCACGGAACACGGTGTTGTATTTCAGCAAGGACAGTCTAACTATACATTTTGAAGAGGATGGGGGTGCAATCCTTCGTGAATTATTGACAAGGTTGTTTTAGAAATATTCAAAAAAAGTTAGTCTTGACAAATTTAACAAAAGAAGTTTTAAAATGTACAAAATGTACGCCTAGATAAAGTGGTGATACTTTGTATAAAACGTTCATTCACTAACAACGTTTGAGCCAAACAAAAATTGCAAGAAAAGTTTCAAATAGTTTGCGTGCAGATGAATGGGTAAACAGCCAAGATATATTGTTTATCCGTGGATTTCTGGAATTTCGCATTACTGGTTCTGCTCAGGAAAAGTGGGTGGTCTGCCTTCACCACAAAAAAATATATAAAATAGACCGTTTACATATTTTCATATTTTTTAAAATAAAAAAGCAATCATGTTTCTCATAAAATTATGAAAATATATTTTGAGTTCTTACTCTGTATCCTACTGAACATTGTGGCAGTATGCTTATTACATGTATTGCAGTTTTGTTACTACACACAAAACGTTGATGCTCAGTTTAAAACAAAAGGAGTAATAATATGTAATGTCTATAAGTTAACCTTTCTTTTTTGACTCAGTATATAGTAGGAATAACAAACCATGAATTCAGTTTTGAATAACATTATTTTATATACCAACTTTGATAAAGCCCAATACTATACTAATATTCAAATCGATATTATAACGAAACATATATGAACTATAGTTGTGACGAATTTAGTATCATGTGGTGTCTTACTTTGGTTTTATGTATCCTTGTATGTGTTTCTTTGTTTTCAATACGTGTTTGTGGTTTTCAATACGTGTTTGTGGATGACCTAGTTCTGTGAATCTACATTTCCTGTTCGGCTTTTGTATCTACATTACATTACATTACAAGTAAGTATTCTCAATGAGAGAGCCATGTCAGTCAGAAATACAAAATGTAATTGCGTATTTAATATCTTCGTTCAAACAGCCAAAAATTATTTTATGTGTGTATGTTTCTTGCTAAAAAGAAGTATAAACGTCGAACAGGAAATGAACACAGTCAACCCAAAAACACTCAAAAAGACAAACATGAATGGCAGTGCTTATAAGGAATAAAGGTATATGACGTCACAAACGCAAGCCTTGGAACGGTGTCGGTGGCAAAAAAGGCCGCTGGGGGTTTAAACCAGGATCTAGGACCTCACACTTACCCTACTGTCATCTCAATAAAACGGGACAGTGTAAATAAAAAGTGTATATGCAGATATGGTATGATTACTGTTGCCAATGGCGTACATATTCTGAAATTACGTTCTTACTCTGTATCCTACTAAACATAATTCTGTCAAAAAAATGTATATATATATATTGTATGATCACATGGGCCTATGGCCTACTGATTTTGTAATAAAGTGCTTCTTCTTCTTATTATTACATGAATTGCAGTTTTGTTACTACACACAAAACGTTGATATTCAGTTTAAAACAAAAGGAGTCAAAAGTGGTATATTTTAACAACAGTGTGGACCACGTGTATAATTAGATGCCTCCCTGTCGTTTTACAAATGTCATGTGACCAACATTACAAGTAAGTATAGTATTCTCATTGAATATCGAGAGCCGTGTCATCCAGAAATACAAAAATATGTAATTGCGTGTTTAATATCTTCGATCACACAGTTGAATATTCTGTTTATTTTTTATGTATATTAATAATTGCGACTTCCCATAGATCTACATATATCCATGGTCTTCCTAAGTCTGTTAAAAATGCATATAATGGCATGATCACATTTGCCAATGGCGTACTTATTTTGAAATTAATTTCTTATTTCATATCCTACTGAACATTGTCTCATTATACAAATTACATATATTGCAGATTTATTACACATTCTAATACACCAACACTATATAGCCTAGTTTAAAATATCTCGTTATATTGAACGATATATCACTGTAATTTTTGCAACGTTAGGAGAATAAGCATTGCGCATTGCGCATTACGCATTGTAACGTATGCAACGTTAGGAGAGTAAGCAAAGCAATACGAACAATTTCAGATGTATGCGTTATTTTCACATTTTAGGAGTATTAGAATAGAAATAGAACATCGTTTACGGTGAATTATCTATAATATATCACGGTTTGTCGTTCAATTGTAAACAATAATTTCACGAGCCCGAATCGCCCTTCGGGCTCGTGAAATTATTGTTGAGATGTCAGTAGGATCTATGGGAAGCCCTTCGGGCTCGTGAAATTAGAGTTTACAATTGAACTCTAAACCGTGATATATTAAACGATAATTCACAGTAAACGATGCTCTATTTCTTAAGTATACACACAAAACGTTAATGTTCAGTTTAAAAACAAAGAGTAAAAAATGGTATATTTTAACAACAGTGTATACCATACTTAAATGCGTTTAAGTCTTCCTTCTGTGTCGTTTTACACGTGCAATATTGCTGAATGGTTTTCAATTATTTGTTTTCTTGTTTAAGACCCCGTATTTTGAGGATTTCAGTACACTTTTATTCTAACTATCGGCTATTTCGTTGCCAGCATAGCCTAGGCGAAAACTTATTGCGTGTTTTTGGTTGACTGCGTTCCATGAATGCTACATTTCCTGTTTGACATTTTGTATCTACCTGGTCATGAAGTATTGATAGTAATTATCACCCCGTATGCACTCCCCTAGTTATCACCCCTAAATGACTCTTTTTAACATCGTTGAGACACTGTGAAATTAATCTGTCACAGTGTCTCAACGATGCTATAGAGTTATATAGTCTGTTTTCGTGGAGACGCGTTTTACGTATTGATCGAGTTCATACGGGGCAGAAACTATATTTGTAGAATTGCGTGAATAAGAGTTGTTGCTCTCATTGTAATAATTATTTCAGCCCTATGTACTACCCGTACACATTCATCACAGGTGTCGGTAAGCAATATATTAACCCAATCCTAAGGCAATATATGTTGTTGTTTTTTAAATACGATGGTCATCCAGGTCGATTTGTTATTATTATTATTGTTTCGTTCTCGGGTCAGGTGAAGGTTGGTGTTGTCTATGTTCTTGGTATAAACTTGAGAACGAGTGGTCGGTCGGGGGTCATCACAGTATTGAGGGTTGGTTCAATTGGCTCGTGATGGTATTCCAGTCGAAAATTATGGATGATCTGTAAACAGTCATTGTAATAATGAATAAAGTAGTAAAATGAATTGACAGTTTTAACATTCTCCTTAAAGTACGTGTAGGCATATATTTTGTAAAAACTATGTGAATAATACTTACTAGCAAATACAAACGGAAACCCGAACGATAAATGTAAACGAGAATATACTGTTATGTTATGTAAGTCTATATCGATTTGTTATGACATATATATAGTGAACAAAACAAATTTAGCACAACTTTTTAGGTAAACATATCACCATGGATATAATTGTTTGGAGATAATAGAAATGCTAGATAAGGATGCGATTTTCAAAAAAGTGTGTTATTTTATTATTTTCTAAGCGAAGTATCAGAGTTACCTCCCATATAGTAAAAACAACTTATTTCATTATACAAACGTATTGCTTTGAACAAATTGACTGTTTATTATTTACAACAACTGCTTATTCTTTCATTGTTTAAAAAACGCTGAAATGTGTTCACAGAAAATATTGTTATTCCCAAACAAAAACATTCCAGATTTCGTAATTTTAAAATAACTTCCATTTTCATTGAAATGAGAACGATTTTCGATAGCTTATAAAAGTATGTTTCCATCATATTTGCTTATTTTTTTTCAAATGTCTTTGTGGCATTATTTTGGTCATATCTGTCATTTTATCATTGACCCGGAACATACACGGCTCTGTATCGGGCCATGGAAATGACATGCATTTTATGTGCTAAATTAATTTTGCTCATTATATAATTTTTGCTATGCCAATACACAGTCTTGCTTGTGTGTGAATGGATGAAATAACAGCAGATGACTGTGTACTGTGAATGCTATATTTCCTGTTGCTCAAGTGTTTTACATATTTGATTTATGTTGTATAAAATAGTTTACCTTTGTTAAGATTATGTGCATTTCTTGTTCCGCAAATCGTCTTCCTGTTAATATAAATTATTAGTTTATGTTAATGTAGGTATGAGTAACATTCGCGAATTAAACATAAGCAGACACCTCTCATGAACAATTAAACATATAAGCAGACACCTCTCATGAACAATTAAACATATAAGCAGACACCTCTCATGAACAATTAAACATAAGCAGACACCTCTCATGAACAATTAAACATATAAGCAGACATCTCTCATGAACAATTAAACATATAAGCAGACACCTCTCATGAACAATTAAACATAAGCAGACACCTCTCATGGAAAATTAAACATAAGCAGACACCTCTCATGAACAATTAAACATAAGCAGACACCTCTCATGAACAATTAAACATATAAGCAGACACCTCTCATGAACAATTAAACATATAAGCAGACACCTCTCATGAACAATTAAACATATAAGCAGACATCTCTCATGAACAATTAAACATATAAGCAGACACCTCTCATGAACAATTAAACACATGAACAATTAAACATATAAGCAGACACCTCTCATGAACAATTAAACATAAGCAGACACCTCTCATGAACAATTAAACATATAAGCAGACACCTCTCATGAACAATTAAACATAAGCAGACACCTCTCATGAACAATTAAACATAAGCAGACACCTCTCATGAACAGACCCAATTAAAAAGAGTCTGCTACTTTTCTCTCTTGTTTTTGTGTGTTGCTCCCAAAGTATGTGTTATATTCATTTCATTCTTTTTATATTTATTTGAGTGCAGAAAAAACATAGGATACTATTGTAAATATGTTTTGTATGACTATTTGGAATTCTTGCTTGTTAAAGTGTTAACTGAACATTTATATATTGTCATGCGTCATGTATATCGGGTTGTGTAAACATATTTGTGTTATTCAAATTATGGCTACTTTATGATATTCAGTACGTTTTACTATTGAGGAGCAATATCAACGTTTTCTAACTGAAATCCTTATGAACCCCTATTAATTACAGTATTAACTCTCAGTTTCGGACTAATAAACAGTTCATTTCCGGGATTTTGTTGAAGAGAAGGTTGCTTTTAATAAACAATGATCAGGGAGATCCTCTGGAAGCAACAAACAGTCAAGAGAATAAAGTAGCAAATACGGTTATATTGAATTTGTTCATGAGAGGTAATGTTAGAAGTATCTTACATTAATTAACCTCTTACGCACCCTATAACCACCTTAAGCGGTATTCTACTTCAAAGCCACCTAGATTGGGCTCGCTGATTTAAAACGTAGATCTACTATAGCTATTTATGAAATAACCATACATTTTGAAAATAAATAATAAACTATATTGATACTACATCGAGCTCGCATTGATTGTATTTATACCGTTACAACTCTCGTACCTATGCACATCCTAGCTCCATGGCCCCATATGAGGTTGGACAAACTCTTCAACTGCGTGTCCATCTTGCTCTCTCTGAGCCATCTTTCTGGTTTGAAGCTATCGTTGTCAGGGAAGAACTTTTCATCTCTGAACATACCGAATAAGTTGGCTTGGACATGAGTCTGTAAGCAGTAAAATTGTTCGAATATGAGTTTCTGTTGTTTCACTTTGTTTGTTTTAAGTAAGCTTTCAATATAAGTCATTTACATATTATACCAACTTTGAAGATAATTGTTTATAGGGTACACATTCATTTTTATATGTTTTATAGGGTACACATTCATTTATACATGTTTTACAGTGTTTTTGTGTGTATCGAATGTAACACTATATGAATATAACACATGATTATATATTTTTAACAATTTAACTCATAATAGTATTGATTGACAATGTTTTCAAACATATGTTTTTTTGTCAGTATCAATATTTTACAGATTTTTTGTTATCATCATTGTATGCATTCTATATATCTTTAAACATATGGAGATATATGAAAATCACACGTGACATTCTCCTGGGACGGGCGCACTATTTACTGACCGCATTGTATAAACAAGCTGGAAGTCACTTTTTTATGTAGCCAAAAGCAATAGCTCATACATTGGATTGCTTAAGGGCAAATCGTCCAAGTACTAGATCTTAAAAACATATTTAGTATTCTTATCGAGTTTGGTTAAAGTCAAAAGATCTTGGGTAAGCAAGTTGAAATGTTATATACTTAGTTTATCTATTTATCTATTAGATATCCACCCATGTTGGCTAATTGTAAACAAACTCGCTCAAGATCTTGTTGAAACCAACTGAAACTGTAAACTATATCTGGGAGTAAGTATTAATACATACTCTCAGACTGTGTTTATACATTTCAACACTACAACACAAAAACAACACACACATATATGTGTGATTCTTACCCCTGCCGGTATGTTGTATCCTGATATCTCCATATCCTCTTGAGTTATTCTGCTGGTTGCCCAGGTGATTGGATATTTTCTGAAAAGTTGGAAAAAACATGTGATTTTTGCGTGATTTTTGCTAGTATTATATTTAGATGGTATGATGTTTCAAAATACTAAACATTATTTATTTAATTTTAAAAATGTACGAAAAACACACGTTTGCTTCTGAGTATACTTCTCCAAGAAATAATCAAATTAATCGCCAATAATATCTACCTTAATGATTCTTTAACCACGGCCTTAACGTATGTCAGTTTGGATATATTGACTGCGTTGATATCCCCTCCCTCTCCGAGAGCTTTCTGCGATTCTTGATAGAGTCTCTCCTGTACTTCTGGATTCTCTGCCAGGCAGTAAAGACTCCACAGCATGGCATTTGATGTCTGTACATATATTATCATTATTATTATTATTATTATTGTTCTTCTTCTTCTTCTTTTTCTTCTTGTTATTATTATTAGTAGTACCATCAGTAGTAGTAGTAGTAGTAGTAGTAGTAGTGCTAGCATTAGCAGCAGCAGCAGCAGTAGTAGTAATAGTAATAGTAGTAGTGGTGTAGGTAGTAGTAGTAGTAGTAGTAGTAGTAGCAGTAGCAGTAGCAGTAGTAATAGAAGTATTAGTAGTAGTTATAGTAGTAGTAGTAGTAGTAAAAGTAGCAGTTGTAGTATCGGTAGTAATAGTTGTAGTAGTAGTAGTAGTAGTAGTAGTAGAAGTAGTAGTAGTAAAAGTAGCAGTAGTAGTATCGGTAGTAGTAGTAGTAGTAGTAGTAGTAGTAGTAAAAGTAGTAGTAGTATCGGTAGTAATAGTTGTTTAAAGAGTTTCAACATAAAAAATCAACATAAAAATATGCAGCATCATCAGCAGTAGTAGTAGTAGTAGTAGTAGTAGTAGTAGTAACAGGAGTTATTTTTATTAGTAGTAGTTATTTCACATTACAAATACTAAATCTAAAATAAAAGCAACTGATGTTGGTTATACGACGGCATTTGTCATAAATATAAACAAGGTCGGGGGGAAATTGCAATATATATATATATAAAGGTGTATATAGTGCGTCCTTACCGTTTCTGTGGCTGCTTGCAACAGATCTACTGCTGTTGACAGAGCTTCGGCTGAGGTGAGAGATTTCTGTGAGAGCATATATGTGAGGAAAGAAACCTTTTTGGGTTCGTCTGTCGTAGTGGTTGATGATTCTGCTGCTTCTAATTCAGCGACTTTCTGTAAAGAAACGAAATGATGGTTAAATAAACTTATGCAATGTTTAGTTAAACAACACACACGTCAACCGTACGCTGTTGTTAAGCTTAAGTATCTTTAAAGGGTTATACTATTTCCACTAATACATCTTGGTCAATAAATGTCAAAGTATATCTTGGCAAACAAATTATCTAACAATAGTGTGAATATGTCACATAAGCACTGTCAGACTATTTATATAGTTATAGGACTGTCCCGAGATTCCTCTGTTTATTGAGAATCTCTATAATTCATCCATGTAAGTAACTGACCCCAGAGCAATAAAATACCCATTTTCGCATAGCAGGGCATCACTTATCTGACAGCAGATAGGAACATTTAAAAAATTAGAAATAAGTTGGTGTAACAAAAGTGCAAATAGTGATAAGGCAGTGATATATACTTCTAACATTTAATTCTGCATGGACAAAGTTTTAGCTCATAAGCTGGCATGTTAGGTGATTTATTGCCATTTTATTGACCTCATTCTGGGTATGCCGACACCAAGCTGATTATCATTTAACTTGAGCTGAGTAGTAACTACTACATGTTTTCGGGACAGTCCTATAACTGTATAGGGATGTTGAAGTTATTGCCTACACTGGCAGGTCAAATGTTGAAGTTATTGCCTACACTGGCAGGTCAGATGTTGAAGTTATTGCCTACACTATCAGATCAGGCTTAAACAATACATTATCATTAAGTGCGCTAAAGACTTTTAATTACCTTGTCGATAAAGTATCGCCCAAGTTCGAAACAGCTACTGGCATGATATTCAAACTTTTTCCACAACTTCGTTCGATAAAGTTTATACGTCGGTACATTGTACATTAACGGTTGGAGATACTTGAAGTACTCCTGTAAATGCGTGATAAAGTCCTGCGCCTTTGCAGGCATCGGGTTTGAGAAGCATCCTATTCTTTCTTCAAAAAGGAATGTGCCGATAGCTGCAAAAAAAGGATATATACATTTTTACTAAACCAAATAAAAGTAGATACAAAAGCCGAACATAAATGGAGCATTCACAGAAAGCTTTCCTCCAAAAATACGCATCACAACAAATAAGAGATAACCATGCTAAGATTTTCAATCTTGGACGGTATGTGAGTGGTTTTACGGTCTGAGAATTTCGTTTTACGTCTCCGCTACCGCGTCGCCGTATAACGGGATTTCAGACGTAAAACCAACCACACACCGTCCCAGAATGAAAATCTTAGCATGTTTATCTCAATTATAATGCTTAATGTAAATATTAGAAATATAAAGTAAAATTATACATACACACTTGTTTTTCTATGAAAAATGACGTCGCTTGTTACAACGGTATGTGACGCCACGTAATTTTCAGACAGTAAATCGTGGGTTTTACGGTCGCAAAATGTGGGCGTAAGCCAATGGAGTAAACGCGTTTACCTTATAGTTGCATTATCATGAACAATTGCAGGGAAAAACAAAGAAGCAATCTGTGCGACATCACAAAACATGAAATAGCTGAAGACAGGGGTACCGCATTGGAACGGGTAGTGGTAAAATGGCCGATGAGGGTATGTTAGACTGTTAACAAATGTAGATATAAAAGACGAACAGGAAATGTAACATTCAAGGACAACAGTCAACTACAAAACACGCACAGAAAACGAACAAATACAAAGATGATTGAAAGGCCAGATATGACATCACAAACATAAAAGGGTTGACAATAGGGCTACGCCTTGGAACGGTCAGTGGCAAAAAAAAGGTCGCTGGGGTTTTTAAACCAGGTAAGCCTGTTTGATAAGTAAACTATTGATTTGTCAATGTTTGTATCAAGCAGTATAAGTACCTTTTTATTATAATTTATTTTTTTATCTAAATTTCCGTCAAATCCTTGCAAAAATGTATGGTTTTTACAAACTCAAATTACTATTTTGAAACTATAATATATATAACATATATTGATTTTGCAAGACAGCATAAAAACATCCCTGGACCCTCTGCAAATTTACTTAATCCCGCGATTAATTATTGCTTTGGTCATTAGCATGAAAACACGTTTTTAGCTCGACTATTCGAAGAATAAGAGAGCTTATGTAATCACACCGGCGTCGGCGTCCCACATCAAGGTTTGCGTGTAAGCTGTGTTTTACAACATTTCTTATCCTAGCACAACCAAATTTGGCCACGGGCTTCCTTATAGCATTATCTTAAGGGCTGCATAAGCAATTTTGGTTCCTATAACCCATGGGCTCCCATGGAACCAAAATTATGATAGCCCATAAAATGTTTCCCATTTCACATCAAATTTTGCGTGTAAGCTGTGTTTACAAGTCTATATCTCTTACAATTCTTACCCTAGCACAACCAAATTTGGCCATTAGCTTCCTTATAGCATTATCTTAAGGGCTGCTTAAGTAAATTTGGATCCTGTAACCCTGGGCTCCCATGGATCCCAAATTCTGATGTGTCTGTTTCACATACAATTTTACGTGTAAGCTGTGGTTACAGGTCTATATCTCTTACATTTCTTGTCCTAGCTGAACTAAATTTTGGAATTGGTTTCCTTATAGTATGTTGTAAAGGGTTGGGTAAGTAATTTTGTCTTCTGCAAATACTGGGCTCCCATGGAACCCAAATTGTGATGGCCCATGAAATGTGCAATAAAGGCAGATCTAGGTTTGCATGTAAGCATGTATATATCTATAATTTTGGTTTGGGATTTCTTATAGCATCTTATTCATACTTCACCCATATTGGGACATGGGCTCCCTCCTCCCACCCCCACGCACCCACTCACCCCCACCCCCTCCACAATTTATTTTTTTTAACTTTTTTTTTTTTTTACATATTTCTATGTTGTTTTAGTTAATTCTTACACATATATGTTGCCCCCTCCCCACCCCCACCCCGCCTCTCACCCCCTCTCCCCCCCCCCCCCCACTTGAAACTCTATTTTTGTTTTTTTTACATATTTCTGTGTTGTTTTAGTCAATTCTTACACATATATGTTGCCCCTCCACCCCCCTCCACCCCCCTCCACCCCCACCACTTTTTTTTTTAAACATATTTCTGTGTTGCTTTTGTCAATTCTTACACATGTTGCCCCCTCCCCCTCCTGCCTCCCCTCCCCCGCAACCCCCTTCCACCACAGACTCGAACTAGAATATTTTTATTGATTTTTTATTTTTTTTACATAATTATTTCTGTGTTGTTTTGGTCAATTCTTACATAGCTTCTTACACATATATGTTGCTCCCTCCCCCACCCCACCCCCCTGCCTCTCCACCCGCCCCCTCCCCACCACACACACACACACACACTCGAAACTTTTTTTCATTTTTTTTTTACATATTTCTGTTGTTTTGGTAAATGCTTACACATAGCTTCTTACACATATATGTTGCTCCCTCCCACCCCCACCCCCTGCTTCTTCTCCACATCCGCGCCCCCCCCCCCCCCCCCCCCCCCCACACACACACTTTTTTTTTTTTTTTTACATATTTCTGTGTTATTTTAGTCAATTCTTACACATAGCTATGTTGCACCCGTCCCCACCCTCACCCACCCACCACGCTCGAAACTGGAATACTTTTATTTAATGTTTATTGTTTTTTTACATATATCTGTGTTGTTTTTGTCAATTCTTACACATAGCTATCTTGCGCCTCCCCCCCCCCCCCTTTTTAGTTTTATTTTGATTTACCATATTTACCATATTTCTGTGTTGTTTTGGTCAATTCTTACATAGCTTCTTACACATATATGTTGCCCTCCCCACATCCCGCCTCTTCCCCATCCCCACTCAGAACTGGATTTTTTTAATTGTTTTTTTTTTTACATATTTTTGTGTTGTTTTGGTGAATTCTTACATAGCTTCTTACACATATATGTTGCCCTCATCACCCCCACTCCCCACACCACCCACCCCCGCCTCTCCCTCACCCCCACCCCACACCCCACTCAAAACTCGAATATTTTATTTATGTTTTTACATATTTCTGTAGTTTTCTTACACATAGCTATCTTGCCCCCCCCACCCCCACCCCCCACCCCCACCCCCACCCCCACCCCCCACTCCCAACCCACTCGAAATATTTTTAGTTTTATTTTGTTTTACCATATTTACCATATTTCTGTGTTGTTTTGGTGAATTCTTACATAGCTTCTTACACATATATGTTGCCCTCATCACCCCCACTCCCCACACCACACACCCCCGCCCCACCCCACATATTTCTGTAGTTTTGGTCAATTCTTACACATAGCTATGTTGGTCTCCCAACCCCACCCTACATTGTTTTAGCCTTGTTTTCTGATGGTATATACTAGCTATATAATTTATTATTCTCTGAAAATTCGAATATTCGAGCTGCGCTGTTCTCCGACAGCTCTTGTTTCACTTTGAAGAGAGCAACAGTCAGCGATAACAGTCACACGTAAACAGACTAC
>JAWPHD010021340.1:0-28571 GCA_037043455.1 Cyrtodaria siliqua | reverse complement strand
GCCGGCACCTGAGATGTGATATCAGGAGGCCGGCACCTGATATGTGATATCAGCAGGCCGGCGTCTGAGATATGGCAACAGCAGACCAGCACCTGAGATGTGGCCTCAGCAGGCCGGCACCTGAGATGTGGCATCATCAGGCCGGCATCTGAGATGTGGCAGCAGCAGGCCGGAGCCTGAGATGTGGTATCAGCAGGCCGGCGCCGAAGATGTGGTATCAGCAGGCCAAGCCTGAGATATGGTATCAGCAGGCCCGTCTTGAGAAGTGGTATCAGCAGGCCGGTGTCTAAGATGTGGCAGCACCAGGCCGGCGTCAGAGATGTGGTATCAGCAGGCCCAGCCTGAGATATGGTATCAGCAGGCCCGGCCTGAGAAGTGGTATCAGCAGGCCGGCATCTGAGATGTGGTATCAGCAGGCCGGCGTCTGAGATGTGGCAGCAGCAGGCCGGTGCCTGAGATGTGGTATCAGCAGGCCGGTGCCTGAGATGTGGCAGCAGCAGGCCGGTGCCTAAGATGTGGTATCAGCAGGCCGGTGCCTGAGATGTGGTATCAGCAGACCGGCCTCTGAGATGTGGTATCAGCAGGCCGGGCCCGAGATGTGGTATCAGCAGACCGTAGCCTGTGATGTGGCAACAGTAGGCCATAGCCTAAAATGTGGTATCAGCAGGCCGGCGCCTGAGATGTGGTATCAGCAGGCAGGCGTCTGAGATGTGATGTAGTATCTGAAGGCCAGCGTCTGAGATGTGGTATCAGCAGGCCATATCCTAAGATGTGGTATCAGCAGGCTGGCGCCCATGATATGGTATCTGAATGCTGGCGTCTGAGATGTGGTATCGGCAGACCGTAGCCTAAGATTGGTATCAGCGGAACGGGCCTGATATGTGATATCAGCAGGCCGGCGCCTGAGATGTGGTATCAGCAGGCTGGTGTCTGAGATGTGGTATCTGCAGACCGTAGCCTAATGTGGTATCAGCAGGCCTGGCTTGAGATGAGGTATCAGCAGGCCGTTGTCTGAGATGTGGTATCAGCAAAACATAGCCTAAGATGTTGTATCAGCAGAGCGGTATCAGCAGGACCCGAGATGTGGTATCTTAATGCCGGCATCTGAGATGTAGTGTCAGCAGGTCATAGTCTAAGATGTGGTATCAGCAGGTCGGGCCTGAAATTTGGTATCACCATTCGGGCCTGAGATGTGGTATCAGTAGGCTGTAGCATGAGATGTGGTATCAGCAGGCCAGGCCTGAGATGTGGTATCGGCAAGCTGGGCCTGAGATGTGGTATCAATAGTCTGGGCCTGAGATGTGGTATCAGTCAGCCTTAGCCTGAGATGTGGTATCAGCATGCCGGGTCCGAGATGTGGTATCAGCAGGCCGGGCCTGAGATTTTACAGTGCCCCCCCCCCCCCCCCCCCCCCCCCCATAAATCACCCCAACACCCCATAAATCACACACCAAGCAGGCCGGGTCTGAGATGGGTTAGCAGCAGATTTTTGCATTGTCAGAAGTTTGTTTTTCTTGGATACAAATCTATATATATATTTTCAATTACACAGTCACTTCACTTTTCATATATTTCAACATGTCCATGACACGGTTGTTATACGCTGTCCATGACTTGGTTGTTATACCCTGTCCATGACACGGTTGTTATACACTGTCCATGACACGGTTGTTATACACTGTCCAGGACACGGTTGTTATACACTGTCCAGGACACGGTTGTTATACACTGTCCATGACATGGTTGTATACACTGTCCATGACACGGTTGTTATACACTGTCCATGACATGGTTGTTATACACTGTCCATGACATGGTTGTTATACCGGTTGTTATACACTGTCCATGACACGGTTGTTATACCGATTGTTATACACTGTCCATGACATGGTTGTTATACACTGTAAAAATAGTGTTTAGATCCTAAACACTTCCTAAACACTATTTCTGTTTCATTCAGTGTACATGTTTAAACCTAAACACAAACCTAAACATTGTTCAGGAAAGTGTTCAGAACCTAAAAGCATAAACATGTACCGTAACACCTGAACATGTTTATAGCCTTCTAAACATGTTTAAATGCTAAATATGTTCAGACGGTAACATGTTAAACAGGCTAAACATGTTTAGGGCTATTCCATTTAACCCCCACCACCCACCCCAGCCAGGTTCATTTAAATGGAATAGACCTTAGCAGGACCCTGCTGCCAACCAGGTTCATTTAAATGGAATAGACCTTAGCAGGACCCCGCTGCCAACCAGGTTAATTTAAATGGAATAACCCTTAGCAGGACCCCGCTGCCAACCAGGTTCATTTAAATGGAATAGACCTTAGCAGGACCCCGCTGCCAACCAGGTTAATTTAAATGGAAGAGCCCTTAGCAGGCCCCCACTGCCAACCAGGTTAATTTAAATGGAATAGACCTTAGCAGGCCCCCGCTGCCAACCAGGTTCATTTAAATGGAATAGACCTTAGCAGGACCCCGCTGCCAAACAGGTTCATTCAAATGGAATAGCCCTTAGCAGGCCCCCACTGCCAACCAGGTTCATTTAAATTGAATAGACCTAAGCAGGACCCCACTGCCAACCAGGTTCATTTAAATGGAAGAGCCCTTAGCAGGCCCCTGCTGCCAACCAGGTTAATTTAAATGGAATAGACCTTAGCAGGCCCCCGCTGCCAACCAGGTTCATTTAAATGGAAGAGCCCTTAGCAGGCCCCCGCTGCCAACCAGGTTCATTTAAATGGAATAGACCTTAGCAGGACCCAGCTGCCAACCAGGTTAATTTAAATGGAAGAGCCCTGAGCAGGCCCCCGCTGCCAACCAGGTTAATTTATATGGAATAGACCTTAGCAGGACCCCGCTGCCAACCAGGTTCATTTTAATGGAATAGACCTTAGCAGGACCCCGCTGCCAACCAGGTTCATTTAAATGGAAGAGCCCTTAGCAGGCCCCCGCTGCCAACCAGGTTCATTTAAATGGAATAGCCTTAGCAGGCTTTAACCAAGAACAAATAAAAAGAACTGAAAAACAAACTACAGAATAGTGTTTACAGAATTTATTAGAGACAAAGAATTCTAACAAGCAGTTTATGTGATGATACTCAACAATTTATTTCTCCTATCTCAATGCTAATGTACTAAATATATTCAAGACAAAGATTTCTTAAAGGGACACTGTCCATAAGGAAGCAGATATTGAGCATAGCCAAATAAGTGTCCGTAAGGAAGCAGATATTGAGCATAGCCAAATAACTGTCTGATTTTTATTCTGTGAAATGTCTAGATGAAAACATTAGCATAGACCCAGATAAGCCTGTAGTAATACATTTGTGCGTTTGATTGATTGATTGAATTGGATTTTATAGTCGCACTAACAGCTAAGGTCATATGGCGACTTTCCAGCTTCCATTGGCGGAGGAAGCGCCCAGGTGCCCTTCCGGGCAATTTTCGTGCACGGCGAGCGCCTGGGTAGAACCACGACGATCCGCAAGCCAGCTGGATAGCTACCTCACATAAAGTTGTGCGCTTGAACTAACAGTTTTATTTATTATATGTAAATAATGTGGGACCCACTTAATTACATTTTCGTTTGATCACATGACATCCAATAGCATATTAGCTTTTATATGTTGTATCTCTTACGCAAAACATCTGGCCCGGTTAGCTCAGTAGGCAGCGACGCTCAACTATTATCACCTGCGAGTGTAATTTTGGTGTGGATTACGAGTTCAATCCCACGAAACGTTTATTCTTTTTTTGTAACGCTATTGAATTCCGTAAAACAATTCCGTTTTATTAAGTAAATATTCAATAATGGTTGATGTGTTATGTTTGTCAACATAAATATTGTGTTTTTTATAGGATAAAAGTTACGGACATTGTCCCTTTAACAAGCAGCTTATGTGATGATACTTGGCAATCTACCAGTCATATGCATGTTATGTGATAAATAGACCCTGTGAAAATCATTTCCCTAGAGATTTTATAACAAAACTACAATTGCTTTTTGAATACCTTAAATTGTTTGTGCAAGTATATATCAACAAATCCACAACAAACTGGCATTACTATTCAGGATCAGCAAAACAACTGAATTGTTGTTTTATGGTTCATAAACATATACATGAAGTATTACTATAGGACATTTAGAGTCGCCAAGATTGAGTGGAATGATACATATGAATTCAGGATACATCACCTACCATTCTCTTGTTATGGATAAGATTCATACTCTTCTTAACATGCTCAGAGAATTTACTCCACATTTACTCAGGACCTGGTGAAAAGCACAGTAGTTTACATTCCCCCGAAACACAGGACCACCTAGTTTACATTCCCATCGGACAGGCGAGGCTAACAAATAAGTTTTGTTTAAATTTTAAAAATGGTAAATGTTTTGCATCACATCTCCTTGTCTGCTAGGCCTGAGGAATATTTGCAAGAAAATCACCTCTCCACAACGAACTGGCATGAGGATCGATAAAATATTTTTGATAGTTTTGTTCAATTTTCAAAAATGTTCAATGTTTCGCATCACCTCTCCTCGAGTGCTGGGCCTGAGGATCGACAAAACAAACAATATTTTGTTCAATTTCCAAAAATGTTCAATGTTTAGCATCACCTCTCCTAGTGCTAGGCCTGAGCAAGCAAATCACCTCTCCACAACAAATGGCATGAGGATCGACAAAACAAACAATATTTTGTTCAATTTCCAAAAATGTTACCTAAATGTTTCGCATCACCTATCCTAGAGTGCTGGGCATGAGCAAGCAAATCACCTCTCCACAACAAATGGCATGAGGATTGACAAAACATAAGACATATAATCGATTAAGTTTTTCCCCCTGAATTTTCAAAGCAATACACTTTGCCGTAGCCTTGTCCTTCTGATGGGGAGGTAAACCAGATGATCCGGTGTACTGGAATTGTTACAGAACCATACGAATCTATTCGAGAGTAACAGTAAGTCAAGTTTTCGGGGTTCCTATGTATCGTCCAATCTCTTTTGAACAAGTGTCAAGTCTGATAAGGTACTCCACTAAACGTATTTTTTAAAGAAACATAGTTTGTTATAAAATGGAACTATGTAACAATTGTGCAGGTTTAAAATAAACATTATACTAAGTATGAAATTGAACTCTAGAGAGTTCTTTTTTGTATTCCATTACAGCTTTAAAGCGAGACTAGTTTAAAGGATTCAGAGAATGCTTTAATCATGCTATAAATTAAAATGTGTGTTGGATGGTCAGGATGGAACATCACTCATCATTATATGAATATGAACAAAAAAACACACACATTTAATTGGAATGTATACATATTATAAATAATACACCTTTAAAGGCATTGGTAAACACACAAAGTTAAACACAGATCACGAAGCGGGCTCAAGCGACCTGGACTGCCCCCACCTACAAGGTCCCACCTCCCTAACCAGTCAAATATACATTGGATAGTGTTAAACTATAGTGATATCTTACTTATACATGTAAATATTCACACATCTGCCACATAAATGCTCACCTAAAGTTATTCATTTACAATATATATATATAGTATATACATATTTTAACAGGAGACATGTCAATCCTGAAGTTTTAATCAAATATTACAATTAGCCTCATGATTTATTAATCCTGCATCATTTTGACGTTAAAGCGCTTGCATATATTTTAAATACAATTTCGAGTTTCCAGCTGTTCTTTGTTATATTAACATAGCTTTGAATATATTATTGGAAGGTGCAATATAATCAACAGTTAGTTATATGCAAAAGCAATTTGCTTTATACTTTTCATATAAAATGTTAATATAAATGATAGAAAAAAAAACAATTTATGTAGAAAAACTGACGAGATGCCCTGAGTTTTTCAAAAATCAAGATTACCATGCGTCTCTAAGTATCGAGCATTTATCCAGCAAATTGCGTCTTCTAGACGAAGAATCACCCTTTAGCTTGAAAAACGTCCAAGTCGCTAATGTTCATGATGCACAGCACACTGTCTGTTCATGCTTGTCCTTCACGTAAATGTTTCCGTCAAACGACTAGATGCTCTGGATATCACTATCTTTGTTCTTTCTTAATTGACGGCACTCAAATGCGAGAGACTTCTTCCGTTTTCTGGTTGTCTTCATTTAGATAGACATTAATGTTTTTCTCTCAATGTCTTTCTACACTTCAGAAACATAGTTCGGTAACAATAGGAAGAAAATTTAACTATTATTTCCCTAGGTCATGTTTTGCTGCATCCGGCCTGCCTACTTGATGAACACAATCGTTGTCCGTTATGCTAATTTTGTCATCGTGGGTTTCTTGCAGATTTAGAATTTGCCTTTGTAGTTCACTTCAGCATGGTTGCCTCTGCTGTGAAATGAGCTGTTTGTGCATTAACTTCTGCAGCAACTAGCTCGTCGCTATGGAGGAAGAAGCAATAATGTGGCAGTTTCATATGGAGCCATCAGCATATGTTATCACAAGTCTGGTGACATCCTTCTTTTTACTAGTCAAAGCGCATTCTGGTTGACTGAAAGAAATGTTCAGAAAACAATGTGAATAAATATTAAATACTCATATAAATCCAAGTGTTTAAAATATTTCATAATGAACTTGCCCTGTAGGACAAGTAATTGGAAAATCGTTCTTTTTTCTGTACTTTTGGTCTTTTATTACCATCTGAGGTAAATAACGGTTTTGTCATTTTGCCGCAAAACAGTGTTATGGTTAACATTGACTTAAGCCAGAAAGACTGAATTTGCTACTTTTAAATTATTAAAAAGTTACAAAGACGAATTGTGTATTCTGGCATTAGCAGGCCATATTTAATGACTAAACAAAAATAAACAAGAAACCCATACTGCAAACTAAGAAATCACCTTCTTTAGTAATCAACTATTACTAAAACTACGAGATGAGTCTCGAGTACTCATTGATGTCCTATATTAGTCAAGAAGTACTAGGAAATAATAATGACATGCATTGATTTTCAAATAAAACCAAAGCTGTCGCACGCTACACTGGTTCAGAAATGCTTTAACTAGAAGGGTGTTCCACGGAACATTTGTGTCGCCAACCATGTGCTTATTTCAGCAAGAACAATCTACCTATAACGTTTGAAGACAGTGGGTCCAATCCTTCATGAATTAAGGAGCAGGTTTTTTTAAAGCGTTAAAGTGTATGAAAAGGGGCATAAATCTGCATTGGATAATAGGTAAGGAAGAACTAAAGAAAGTCAAGTTTCATGACCATAGGTCAATATTTTGCCAAGTTATAAGCTAGGTTAGGTTGCAGGTTAAAGTTTTATGGAAGGGGGCATAACTCTGCCAAAAAGTTATTGGACATATGTGTGTGACGTTACATGAACAGAGGTCAAATACTTTTTAAGTTATGGCCAGTTATGAGCTAACCAGGCTGCAGGTTAAAGATTTATGAAAAGGGGCATAACTCTGCTGAAATGAAAGTCAGAGTTATTGGTCATGGGTAACAATATTCTGTGTGGTAAGATGAATAAGTGTGTGAAGTTTCCTGAACATAGGTCAAATACTTGCAAGTTATGGCCAGTTATGAGCTAACCACTAGGCTGCAGGTTAGTTTTATGAAAAGGGGCATGACTCTGCTGAAATGAAAGTTATTGGTCATGGGTAACAATAATCTGTGTGGTAAGATGAATGCGTGTTAAGTTTCATGATGAACATAGCTTAATACTTCTTAAGTTATGGCCAATTATGAGCTTGGTTAGGTTGCCAGTTAAAGTTTCATGAAAGGGGGCTAACTCTGTCAAAATGAAAGTCAGAGTTATTGAAAATGTGTAACAGCAATCCTTGGGTTAAGATGAAGATGTGTGTGAAGTTTCATGAACATATGTCAAATACTTTTCGAGTTATGGCCAATATTAGTTTGCAGGTTAAAGTGTGCAGGACACACAGAAATTGACAAACTCTTACTTTACACCTCGTGAGCCGAGAATGAATTTCTGGTGTTTTTTTCCCCTGTGATTTTCCATTTTATTCGTCAATATCAGTTCCAGTTCATCAGATGGACAGCCTCCTTCTTCCTGTCGAAATAAAATACGAAACTTAGCAATTAAACGTATCGTTTGTATTACATACAACATGTCAGAGTGGGATCGATTTCGTTGATGCATGCGTAAATCGTCAGTTTTTGTCTTAAGATACTGTATCTCAGTTCTGACCAAGGGAATCGATACAAAACGATACATAAACAAACAAAAAGTCATTGAGGTTTTAACCTCGAAATTCAGTTTAGCAGTCAAAAGTGATAATAGATAAATCACACACCAAGTCAACGTACATGGACTCCCCCCCCCCCCCCCCCCACCCACCCACCCCAACAGCCTCACCTCAGAATGAACTGGCACCATGGTTGGTGAGACAGAAGTGTCCGTGGCCTTGTTTAAAATTGACTTTGAATAGTGGAGAATGCTTTCCCTTTTCAACAGCTTTTGTTTAATATGGATCTTTCCATATTTGGTGGATAGAACTTCATGTGCTGGTGTTTATATTTAGTTATGCTTGTACTTGTCTTCTGTCTATGCGAGCCCCCTTTTGCTCTTCTAAATTATGAATTGATTGGATGTTTTGTTTGGTGGTGTAGGGGATTGTCTTGTACTGGGCAATAACTACCAAGTTCAATACCATTCTTATTAACACTGGCATATAGCACATAGATTTGTCTATAACCTGGCATTGCATGTGGCTGAAGCTGCTTCTTAAGTCCACTTACTTGTTGATGATATTCACAAAGTCCATCTCATAAGTACCAGTTTCCCATTTTTATAATAACTCATATCGCTTGTAATGTCTCCATGGAGTTAGTCACTGAATGATAGTCTTTTTTGTAATGTCACCCCAGTATAATTACTGTCTAATGATTGCGAAGTCAAAGCAAGTTTATAATTATGTATTTGGATGTCCTATGCTGAACAGTGAACATTTACTACCATTACCACTGCATACCACATTGATTAACTAACATGTCCAAAGTATATCACATATATAACTATCATGGCTACTCTTTACCTCATTTTCCACTACCATGACTGTATATATTGCAATTATTGTATACTTTCATATTGTCCCGTTTAGTTTGCATTGAGCTAAGTATATCGTAGAATATTGCACGCATTGATATTGCACGGGAACTTTTGCTCGTGCTTGCTAAGAGCCGCGATATAGAAATAAGGAACTACTTTCAAATAAAAATAACGGAATCCTTCCTATAGTGTCAACAAAAAATACATGTTTTTTTTTCAACCTTTTATGGCAAAAATTGATAAATGGTCACTCACCCACTGTTTTTAACGTTATCGAATGGTAAACAAACTTTTGAAAATCGCTTGATGTTTTTAATAACGTCATTCGACGTCGACGTCGTTTTCGCGCAAAATAATCATCCACACAAAATGAAACTGAATGGTAAGATAGGAATTCCATCAAAAGCTATAAAAAAATAACACAAATACAATGAGAAGTGATAGTCATACAATTAACATTGATCAAAAACAATATGATAGTATACAATAAAAAGGTTATTGAATTTGTATGGCTAAATATTACTTGGAACTCATTGTTTTGGCGCAGGATCGCAAGCTCGTCGTCCTTTGCCAAAACAACTCGTTCCAAGTAATATTTAGCCATACAAATTCAATAACCTATAGTATTACTACCATGACCACTGTTTATCACATTTAGTACTACTATGACTACTAAAAAAAAAGAATAGTGATTTTGAACAGAGAGAAGTAACCATGTTTTCTCATGTTTTATTTCAAAGGAATATTTAGCAGAACCAAATTTCTCCCATTTCTGCTCATGTGAGATAGGCATTTTCCTCAAGTGAGAAAACTATCTTACATGACATGTGACTTACGACGTGATGACGTTACGTCGACGTCGCCTTATTCTGGCGTTAAATCAGCAAAGACATTGATTTTATGCCGGTAATAAACACATAATGGGAGAAAAATAATTCATCAAGAGTGATCCATGTGAGATAGGGAAATCTCACCCTCGGGATCAGAATTGCAACCTGGAACTCGGCAGAGCCTCGTCCTCATCTCACATGGATACTCATGATGGATCCTTATAATCTCTTTCAAACATATTTTTCAGTATTATAAAATAAATAGCCTTAGAAGGTTAACAAATATTCACTGTCACCCTCACAGGATTGCAATATTTACATACTACCATGACCAATGTATATCACATTTAGGCCATTATTTTTTATTATTGTTTTAAGAACCATCTTAAGAGAATAGCTGTAAGAAGAGAAAAAAAACAAAAAACTCTATCAAATTCCCTATGGAAAAATAAAATACCTAGTTTTGTTTTGTCATAGGAGGGTTCGTAAAACGAACAAGAAGAAACTGATGCAAAGCCTCAGGGCGACACGGAATGTTTTTAAAAGTAGGAAACAAACATGTGTATTTATTTGCAAATTTTTATTATATAACACAAAAATGTAGAAAAATTTAAAATGTATAAACAAGTACTATGGCTTACAGAACGTAAGCCATAGTAACTTGAGAACAAAGGCACATACTTAAGATATCAAAACATATTTCCGTGTTGGCATTAATTGCTGATAGTGATATATATTTCTAGAATGTTATGAAGATTTTTAGAATGTTGAGGTAGTTTGAATTAAGTAAAACAAATATCAAAAAAGAAGCTAATATGATCAGTGAAATGTGTACTATGACAAATGGCTGGGGTAGATGGACATGTATCAGGAAGAAGTGGTTTGTAGTGGTAAGATATCATACAGTTTGGTTTTTGAATGTTTGAGACTGATTTTTGTCATAGGTGTGTTTCACCTAGGGCTGATCATGAGATTTTCCTAAGTGGAAACCAGTATTGCATGGCCTGCGTCAGGAAATAGCATGCTCAAGCAAAGTTTCAAAGCTGTATCTGTTATAGTTACTGAAATAAGTGCAGCTTAACATAAAACTGAACCAAATATGCAGACGCCAATCAAGGGATAACAATAAGTCGTATTTTTTTCCAAAAACATACTGGCTAAAAAGTGGACCTTACTGGAAAACTTAAGCAATAAAGTAAATTCACAAAGAGGCATAACTTTTGCAGAAAGAAGCACAGAGTTATGAAACCTGATATGCTGGGTCATGTTATGCTGTAGAACAACTGTATAAAGTTTCAAAGTTGTAGCTGTAATAGTTACCTAATATATGGACCTATGAGACCCAATTTCAATATAGGAATTCATAAAACAACATGATCTTATGGCCAGTCTTTTACCCCCAACTTTTTGGCCAGTCTTTTACCCCCAAAATTTTTAATCTCTTGCTCCTCCAAATGTCAACGTGCTCCTCCATATGCAGCACCAAAAAGCAAATACAAATATAGGCTGCGCTGCCAATTATCAAAAATGATGGCCTTATTACAACCATGACTTATGTACATACCACATTAATTATAACCATGACTTTATACTTTATATGTATATCATGTTCATTACTACATGATGATCAATTTATAACCCTTTATACAACACATTTACTGCCATCATTGCCAGTGTATAACCACATTTATAACTGCCATGACTAATGTATACCACATGTATTACTACCATGATCTATATACATCACATTTATTACAACCATGAATACTACCACGTCTTCTACAACTCATTTCAAATGGAGATTACGATAAACTTCTGAACAGAAATTGTGGATGTAGCCAGATTGTGGTTAAACATTTGCCATGTTGAATCCAGTGGCTGATGAAGTAGATCTACATTTATCATATAGACTGAAGAGGGAGCCAGATTATTTTTTCCCTCTAATTGGACTCAGAGCCAGATTATCTTTCTCCTCTAATTGGACTCAGTGCCAGATTATTTTTTTCCTCTAGTTGGACTCAGAGCCGGATTATTTTTTTCCTCTAATTGGACTCAGAGCCAGATTATTTTTTTCCTCTAATTGGACTCAGAGCCAGATTATTTTTTTCCTCTAATTGGACTCAGAGCCAGATTATTTTTTTCCTCTAATTGGACTCAGAGCCGGATTATTTTTTTCCTCTAATTGGACTCAGAGCCAGATTATTTTTTTCCAAGAATGTGAGAGAAGGCTGAATATTTTTTTTAACAATTTGAGGAACTGTTTATTCTTTTTCCCTCAAGTCAGAGCCTGGATGTTTTTTTTTCAGAAATTCGAGTGCCAGAATATTTTTTCATGAAAAATCCCAGGCCCGACCCCCCACCACGACAGAAATCAAAATGAGCGGTACCTAATATTTTCATCCATTATTTATTATAATTACTAACTTCTCGGAGTCAGAATTGACTTAACAGACAAAAAAACATTGCATAATTTATGTTTTTTCTCAAATTCTGAGAGAATGTTGCCTTCTGACTAGTGATGTACCGATTAATCGATTATAACCGACCATTGGTTACTCAGGCATCCGATTATGATGATCGATTATCAAAGACTATAATCTATCATCGGTTAGATGTAAGAATGCACTTTAATTAATGTTAAAAATAGAAATATACCTGATTATCCAGAAGACAACACTTGCGAAAATGAGCGTATACACAAAAATGAAATAAACACATGTATACATATCGGTTATAATTATTTTGCTGATAAAATGATAATGGAATAAGCAACAAGACAGGAAAGAATACATGCATGTTTATTAGAAATTATTCTAAGTTCAAGGCCTCAAACTCAGATTAACATACACATGTTATACTTCATATTGACTAACCGATTATAACCGATTACTGATCGGTTACATCCAACCGATTGTAACCGATGATCGATTGCAAATTTCAACCGATTACACATCACTACTTTTGACCGGGAAAGATTTCTGCGAAAATTTGGGAAAAAAACAGTCAAATTTTCTATTGGAAAGAGGCCTTTTACATGCCTCTGTTTACAGAACATCATTTTTAGCTTGACTGATCAGAGATCAGCAGAGCTTATGCCGTGGTGCGGCGTCCGTCTGCCTGTCCGTCTGTCCGTAAACTTTTATTTGTAGCGACAACTTCTCTGAAACTACTGGATGGATATTCATGAAACTTTACAGAAATGTTGCCCATAAAGTCTAGTTGATCCTAGCAAAAATTCATGGTGATGTGAAATCCAAGATGGCCGCCAAAGCTAAAAATAGAGTTTTAAAATACAAGTTTGTAGCGACTACTTCTTGAAAACTATAAGTGATATTGATATGGGACTTTTTCTAAAATGATCAGCATGACATGATGTTGATCCTTGTCAAAAATCGTTTTGATTCAACGTTAAACATGGCTGCCAGCGGCCATCTTTGTTTACACAGAGTTATATAGTAAAAACCTGTAGCGACTACTCCTCTGAAACAACTTGGCGGATTGTCATGAAACTTTACAGGAATGTTGCTCTTGATGTCTAATTGATCCTAGCAAAATTTCAGATCTGCCAGAAATTCAAGATGGCCGTCACAGCTAAAAATAGGTTTTTAAAAAATAAGTTTGTAGCGACTACTTCTTAAAAACTATAAGAGATATTGATATGGGACTTTATCTAAAATGACCAGTATGACATGATGTTGGTCCTTGTTGAAAATCGTTTTGATTTGACGTTAAACATGGCTGCCAGCGGCCATCTTTGTTTACATAGAGTTATATAATGAAAACTTGTAGCGACTACTCCTCTGAAACTACTCGACGGATTTTCATGAAACTTCACAGGAATGTTGCTCTTAATGTCTAATTGATCATAGCAAAATTTCAGGTCGGCCGGAAATTCAAGATGGCCGCCACGGTTAAAAATAGATTTTCAAAAAACAAGTCTGTAGTGACTACTTCCTGAAATCAAAATCAATCAGTAGAGCTTCAAGGTCATTGACCTCTTGTTATTTCATAACAAAATGACAAGAGACTGAGTAGCAGCGAAGACGAGATACATTTCTAACAGTCTATTAAATCATTTTAGAATTATTTTATCATTAGAATTTTGTGTTTCTGGGTTTCAAGAACCTCACTACTCAATGTCCAGTAAAACCTCAGTGTGTTCTGAGAATACAATGAGCTTTCAATAAACTGGTTTCATTGGTCCAATTTTTATCAGTGAACCAATCAGAATGCTTCATTCATAATTTCCTTTGGTTGCTTCTATCATGACATCACTTTCTGGTATTATGACATCACACCCTGGATAATTATGACATCACGTCATGCTATTATGACATCACATCATGCTATTATGATGCAGCTCAATGTGTTCTCAGAACACAATGAGCCTTTTAATTGCTGTGAGCAACAGATTAAGAATATTTGTATCACTCATTGAGTAATGAGTTTCTTGAAATCAAGAATCACAGAATTCTAAAGATAAAATAATTCTAAAATGATTTAATAGACTGTTTTCTGTGTTAGTGCATTTAAGCTATTCCAATATATGTCAGCAACCAGACTGATCACCTGGTGCTGAAACATGAGCGATCTGGCCAAATCACAAACCTTGGACCTCCCTAGCACTTAAGCCAAGTGCTGTATGCTGGTTACAATCGATTAATCGGTACATCACTAATTTACTATTCTATTGATGCACAAGAACCAGGTATCAGCTGACACCATGTTAAAAGAGAAAATAAAGAGCATCAACAAGCTTATACATGTGTAACTGTACAGATTTGTCGATCTTTACCGGACGCTACGGAAATTACCGATTATACCGGTATGCTGAGAGCATATCGCAATAAGTATTATTTTTAGTTTGTATCACACTATACTGGTTAGTGGTATATCGGTAATACCGCGTCGGTGAAGTAAACCAAAGGGGAAAAGTGCGGCCGGTACAGGACTCGAACTCAGACCCTCATTTACAGGACAAGACCACACACAGATGACCAGTACCTTAATTAGCAGAACCCCTTCTGAGCTACTGAACCTTCGACAAGCGAACAAAAGATCCGTACTGATATTTGGCGGCAATGCTCCAGATATCTCCTGGAAAGATAACACCCTAAACAGCTCCAGAAACTATCCACTCAGACTGAGCCAGACTTTCCTCGACATCGCAGCTGAATTAGGTGTTGAGCAGATGGTAGATTTCCCCACTCAACTAGACTCAACTAGACAACACTCTCGACCACATATTTACTTCACACCCGAGCTACAAAGAAAGACATAAACCCCTCCCTCCAATTGCAGCCAAAAGTGACCATGGCATTGTATTATTCGACACAGGGCACAAACCAGTTCGAACTTGCCCAAGACCATCTACCTATGGTCAAAAGCAGACACACTCTCAATAAAGGATTCTATAGCACGATACAGCGACACCTTTTTCACCTGCCAGTTTGATTCAGTCAGCAACATGTGGAATAGCATCAAGGCTGTCACCAACAAGGCCGTAGAAGACTTTGTTCCAATCAGACGCACCTTGGCATTCATACTGAAATAAGCAGCTAATGAACTAGCACCTATTCTGGCACACCTACCAGTCCTCTCTTGACCACAGTGAAGTACCCGATGATTGGAGAGTTGCACATTCTTCCAGCTTTCAAGAAAGGAGAGAAACAGCTGCCATCAAACTACCGACCTGTCTTCCTTACATCGATAGCATGCAAGTCCCTAAAGCACATCATACACAGCAGCGTTATGTAGCACTTTGAGATACTGACATACTCCCAGCACGGTTTCAGAGCTCGACAATCCTGCGAAACACAACTCATAACAACGGTACAAAAAATAGCTCAAAGCTTGTCATCTAAAGGCGAGGTATACATCATCCTTCTTGATTTCGCTAAAGCATTTGAAAAGGCCCCAACAACCGGCTTTTATACAAACTCAACTACTGCGGTTTAGTTTTATCTACTCTTTTTGGTAGTCAAATCGTTCTTCGGTCGTCTGTTTTCTTTTAAATTTTCCGGGCCGTGGAGATGTATTTTCTAGAAATTTCCACATCGCTAATTTTCCAGACCGGTTCGCGATGTTGCGACTTTACCAGATCACAATCAAACAAACGCTTGATACCCAGTTGGCCTAATAAGCACCTAACGGGAGCGATTAATATTCGGGATCCACGATAATAGAGGTAGAACGAAAGGCAAACTGAATTACCTTTCCGGACGATTTTTGTGCTCGATTTTTGGGGGATGTTCGTTTAAATAATCTATTGTGAGTTCTTAATAAGAACCCGACGGCAAAATTAGGTTTCCCAGTGGAATCCCCAGCTTCTGGAAGCAGGGATCCCATCTGAAAATCTTTACTCTGGTCATAATTGTTTTTCACTGAGCCTACACCAGACCTGCAATACATGTGAAGCTGCATTGCTATGCATGTGAAGCTGGATCATATACAAAAATACCTGCAACTGGATACTGTGTCAATAATTATTGTGGAAGGTGGCTGCATCAGGCTTGTGTAGACAATTGATTTGATGTCATTGAGTGAGGATGAAATTGCAGACTTGGAATGCTACTATTATGGGGCATTATAGCAGCAGCATGTTTTAGTAACATAAAGTTACAATGGAATGTTATTCTGTTATTGTTTAAGGTTTTATTGCCATCTTTTAAAGGTGTTTAATTATACTATGCCATAATATGTTCAAGTATGTAAACGAAATAACTTTAAAAAATATAAATGTAATTTATATGTTCGTTGTATAGGCATGAAACCACCAATTATTTTCCCGATTGACACCAGTGTTAAAATATCACATATTAATGATTTGCTGCAACTTCAACTCAAATATGGATAATGCAGCAGTGTAATTTTATACAGAAAACTAATTTTCCACTTAAAAAAAAATCACCAGAATTTAAGATGGGGTCACAAAACGTAAGAAAGTGCTTGTTTGTTTACTAAACCGGTCAGCAGGGTCTCCGTGGTCGAATGGTTAACGACGTTGCGTTGTAAACCTTCGCCTCTCACAGCTGCGGGTTCGAATCCTACTGGCAGCTCGACTTGTAAGTGAGGAAGTGTCGATTCTTACGGATGGCGGGAGTTGTACAGTACTGGTTCTATCCAGGAAAAGTGGGTGGTCTGCCTCCCACAAAAAATCGACCATCATCTATAACCTTACGTGTTGAAAATTACGTAAAACCCCATACAAACAAACAAACTAAACAGGTCAGGGGTACAGCGGTTTTCATTGATAGTTACGCTCACAAATTGTATGCAGATTCAAAATTTCGAAAATGTTCATCAGTAGGGGAAAACTGCCCATTTCTATTTGATTTGTTGTGTGTGTTCAGGCGCTGTTGAAACGTATTAATAGGTTTTTACTGGATCACTGATTCACATACACTGTAAAAACCTATTAATACATTTCAACAGCACCTGTACATACAGTACACAACAAAATTGAATAGGTGCTGTTGAAAGTAAAAACCTTTTAATATGTTTCAACAGAAATGGGCCGTTTTCCCCTACTTATAATGCCCATTTCCATCAAAATAGGAGGAATTACTGTTTTATTATACACTTCGGAGGGTTACATGTAACTGGTGGTGGTAAACCTATAACACTTTATTCTCTACCCAATGAATCTTTAGTCAATGTTAAAGATAATTGATTGGGAATAATAGAATCATAGTTCGCTGTTTCTTGTGTGTTTTTTTTTAAAAATCTCAAGGTGTCCACAAGTACCCTACAAAGTGTTCACAAATATCAGACTGGTTCACAAACAGCCTCCACAACATGTATGTAATTGTTTATATTTGTAGTCTTTATGTGGCTATATACCCATCAACTGTCCACAAACTATCGAAAGAAATTTAATTTGCGATCATATTTTGTTATATCCTTATCAGACTATGCCTATATATATGAAACACTTTCCAGCTATGCAAATAATGGCTTAATTGCCCCAAAATACCCAACACCGCTCTATATAAAAAATAAAATATGTAAAATCTGCAAAACAAAAAGCAAGCACCGATGCCGTTCATCGTTACCCCACCGGCACAAATACATTAACAACATTACTCTGGTCGTTTCAGACCCATTTTTGGGTACGAAACGTCCAATGCGTTGGATATTTTGCACCTTGGTCATTGGACGTTTTGTACCTTGCCTTTGGACGTTTCTTACGTGGGTCATTGGACGTTTCGTAACCAAAATGGACGTTTCGTACCCAGTTTAGGGTACGAAACATCCAAAGCGCATTTTGTATGCTAATTAAATGCATGTACATTTCATAGATATTTCCAAACACTAACTGAGTGAATAAAATATATTGTATTGTATTTTTAGTATAGACACATCATAATAGATGCACATAATAGTTTACTGAAAGGTCGGGTACAAACTGATAGGGGTAATCCTTATCATTGTACTATTAAACCTTTTTTTAAATTTCCAGTAATTGCATTGTTCTTATTGTTTTATATTTATTTTTCTTACCAAAGAAAACATTAACATAATCAATTGTCTATATACTTTAGCCATTAATGCGTTAATGCAAAGGGGGTCGGCACAGTGTTGGGATGGTGTTCAAATGGTTTGGTATAGTCCTAAAACCCCAAATATCAAAAACCCATGTTACTAAGTATACATATTTGCAAACATAAACTTATTTGTCAGACCAATCTAGGGGCGTCCGTGGCCGAGTGGTTAGAGTCTCTGACTTGCAATCACTTGCCCCTCACCGCTGTTACTAAGGTTCGATCCCTCAGGGCCTAGGAATCTTTATGTGAGGAAGCTATCCAATTCAATTCAGAGTCAGGCCAATCTATTTATCCTAACAATTTTTACTCTAGTTTCTATTAGGTTACCTCTTCCTGGAAATTTGACACCAAAGAATTTTTCTTTATATACATTATTGAAGTCTAAGCACGTGACCTTTTTATAAATAGACTGAAACTGAGAAATTGTTTTGTTTACAAGCCCAGTTTCCGTCATGTATTTTATCGAGTGATAGATACAACTAGGTCATGTTACAGTAAAATTTTATGAACTAAAAACATTGTTTGCAAGTCTATTCAACAATTTCATTTGTAAAAATTGTATGTTTGCATTGTTCCATCATTCACCTCGATCGCTATAATAATGCGCCTGGTAACATCAATGTTATAGGATCCATGACGACAATTTACGCTATAACGATGGGTAACTCTGTGTAAATCAAACAGATACAGGTTGTACGAGTCGCTTCTCTTAGGTCAAAATATATTATCTGCGTCCGCTGAAGTGTGATAAAAACATGATGTCATAATAGTGTTATATTTTTAAATAATTTATTATGTGGCAGTATGCGCGCGCATCCCCAATGCCATATAATGAAGTAAACACATTTTTGGTTGTTTAATCTGTTTACAATCTTCAGTGCTAAACGTCTGCCAATAAGTAACAATGCGCAAGTAATTTGCAGTGAAAAACAGTTATTAAATGAGAATGACGGAAACTGGGCTTGGACGGCCCAAATATCGAAAACCCATGTTACTATGTATACTTATTGACAATATGTATACTGAGAACATGGGTTTTTGATATTTGGGGTTTTAGGAAGTCCTCTATTCCTAAAACTCCAAATATCGAAAACCCATTTTTTGTTACTAAGTATACAAATTACATGGGTTTTCGATATTTGGGGTTTATAGAGTCCTAAAACCTCAAATATCGAAAACCCATGTTACTAAGTATACAAATATCGAAAACCCATGTTACTAAGTATACATATCAATATGTATACTTAGTGACATGGGTCACTAAGTATACATATTGCCCATGTCACTAAGTATACATATTGTTTTCGATATTTGGGGTTTTAGGACTCTATACCAAACCATTTGAACACCATCCCAACACCGTGCTGACCCCATTTGGGTTAATGTACATAATTTAATAATGCCTGTGACAATGTGGACAAAAGAATTAAGAACTAACTCATTGCGTTATGACTTTTGGTAACAAAATGTTTTAATAAAACACAAATAACTAAACAATTAAACATTATTAGACAGTCACATCCTATCAGAAACAGTGCAGCCCAATGACTTAAAAATAAAATTCAAAATGGATGGGGTATGGTTAAAAAAAACAACAACATCTTACAAATTTCAATTAACCATACAGGTTGTGTACCAGTTATCGTCATTCACCAGATTTCGTCATTATCAATAAAACGCTCGATGCTTTGATTATTTTTCAACCCCAGTTAACGAATCACTACACACTATAATCAGACGATTGGAGAGGAAAAAATAGTTTAGAAATGTTAACATGCACTCTCAAATCAACCCGTTTACCTATATAAGTACCGTTATAAGCAAAACCCAATCAGGGGGAATCACGCGCTATAAATGCGCATGCGCAGGAAAATTTCCTTTTAAAATAGCTGACCTTTTACGTCGAACCATTGAATCAATTTGACGCCAAGAGAGACAACTAGATTTACATTTGCGGACAGTTATTTCCCTTTAAATTATGAACGTCGAAGTGAAGTATTAATTACATCCGATACCTACAGTTGAAAAACCATTTTAAATTGTAGAATAAATAGATATAATTTTTTTCTAGATATTTTTTTTGTGTATTCATGTGCAATAGTATATATATGTTTCAATTAATAACTAAACACGTTTTCATCATCTGAAACATGGATTATTCGGTATTAAACTGAACATGACGATAACTACTACATTCAGCTCAGACGACCGGCCCAATTCAGTCTATATTTAGTAATGGTCACGTGACACTTGTTCTGAGAATAGGAACAATGTAAACACAAAATAGTTACAGCAAAGGGGTAGCCTTCTCTATCGGCAAAAATATTTATCAGATGACTAGTTTTGATTTAGATATATTAAAGAACCAACATAAAAATGACGATATCTGGTATAAAGCCAGTACCCCATCCATTTTGGATTTTCTTTTCAAAGATGGCTGATCAACAGCCCTTAAGTCTTTACTGTCCAACGACGGGTACGAGACGTCCAACGGCAGGGTACGAAACGTCCAATGGTAGGGTACGAAACGTCCAAAGGCCAGGGTACGAAACGTCCAACTGTAGAGTACGAAACACCCAACGCATTGGACGGTACGAAACGTCCAAGGTACGAAACGTCCTGTACCCAAACATTTAATACAAGTGCAACAACGTTTAGAAAGTGACCCGTGTACACTTGCATTGATTAGTCACAGTATCCCTTTACATTGTGCATATAAAACAAATATAAACACGTTTTCTCGGATGATTTTACCTTAAAAATGCAGAATTTCAAGTTGTCTGCTTTTCCAATTCAAAATGGCGGTCAACTTGATCGAAGTGCGAATATTTCTATGGAACATGTTCTAGAGACTAAACGTTTAGTCAAAGAGATCACGTTTAGATTATGAACATTTTCCTTAATGTGTTCAATCTCTAAACATAACTTTTATGGTTAACGGAGATTCTAAACATGTTTCGGAATATGCGTTTAGATTCTGAACAAACATGTATAGGCATTAAACGTGTTAAAAAATACGCGTTTAGATTCTAAACATGTTACGGAATACGCATTTAGATTCTGACCGTTTTTTTTAAACATGTTTAGTAACGTGTTGAATGTTTAGTAACGTGTTTAATGTTTAGTAACGTGTTTAATATTTAAACACAATTTTTACAGTGTAGCTAGGACCAGGGCGAAATAGAGGCCAGATAAAGACTATACATGTATTGATGAACTTGACCGCACTATTGCACTTATTGATAGATCAGGCAGCACCATATTAGTAGGGGGAGATTTTAACCTTGATGATATAGATTGGAAACACCATACAAACAAACAAACAGTGCAAGCAGGCGCCACCCATGCTGAGGAGTGCTCTAAGCTGTTAGACTTTTCAGACCAGTACAGGTTGGACCAACTCACTAAAGAACCATCCAGAATTACTGATACATCAAGCACTTGCTTGGACCTCATGTTTGTCAACAATTCTTCCTTGATAAACAACACAAAGGTCATGATATCCCAGGGGTCAGTGATCATTCAATACCTTTTAATGATATGAACTCCATTGCAAGGGTAAATAGGAAACAGAAAAGGACAATATATCTCTTTGATAAGGGGGACTGGGACAAAATACAATCTAGCCTAAGATAATTTGCTTAAGAACTCTCATCACATGTTAAAACCAAAACAGTCCACGAACTCTGTGACATGTTTTCTCATAAAATAGAAAAAGTTAAGACAAAAGTACATACCAGCCAAAACTGTTTCAGGAAGACATCATATCCTCAGTTTAATCATGAGCTAAAGCAGTGGATCAAAAAAATATCAAAACAAGAGATAAACTTTATACAAAAGTAAAGAGAAATAACAATACAAATTTCAAGAAACTCAAGAAACTTAGGGCAACAATTCAAAAGAAACGGAGAAACGCATACTAGAATTGCATGAGCGATATTGTCTTTGACGAGAGTGAGCACAAACATGGCACCACAAAAAAAATCTGGGGATTCATCAAAGGCCTCAAGAAAGACTCATGCGGAGTAGCTCCTCCCAGAGATAATGATGTTCTTTTTACAGAAGCAAAATACAAAGCCAACATTTTAAATAAGCAATTCAGCCATGTTTTCACTAAAAAAGACAACACAAATATGCCAGATATGGGCCCAAGCCCCTTTCCACCGATGAAAGAAATTAAATGGAGTGCACATACTGGTAAAAAACTTAAACCCACATACAAATGTAAAGCCGCAGGCCCTGACCAAATAAATTCCCGTATCCCTAAGGAATGTGCCCACGAAATTGCCCCCAATCCTAACTGAACTATGCAATAAGCCCCTTAAAACTGGGGAAGTCCCAGAGGATTGGAGAAATGCAAATGTTACCCTATGTTTCAAGAAGGGGAAGAAATATCTAGCCAACAACTATAGGTCTATTTCTCTCACATGAGTATGATGCAAAATTCTTGAACATGTAGTGGTCAGCAGTGTATTAGATCACCTCGACCGGTACAACCTTTTTGAGCTAGAAGATCCTGTGAGACACAACTTGTAACCTTTGTCTACGACCAGGCAGCAACACTAGGACCTGGGAAACAAATTGACATAGCCATTATGGATTTCTCCAAGGCTTTCGACAAAGTAGATTATAGCAGACTTCTACTAAAGCTTTCTTTATACGGTATTTTCTCCAACACCAACATATGGATTGAGTCATTTTTGACTAACAGACAACAGCAAGTAGCGGTCGATGGTACCTCTTCCCACCAAGCCCCTGTGGAATCCGGTTAGTCCTTGGGACCCTACTTTTTCTACTCTTCATAAATGACCTCCCTGAGACACTAAATTCCAACGTCCGACTCTTCGCAGATGACTGCCTAGTCTACAGAACTATCAACACTGCCAATGATTCCAACCAACTGCAGGCCGACCTTGATAATCTAGGAGTCTGATAGTAGAAATGGAAGATGTCCTTTAATATTGACAAATGCCATATAGTCAAGGTAACCCGCTCCAAGAGGACAAGGAAACATACATACACCTTGCTTGCCAAGCACTTGGTGACAACAACTCAGCAGCATATCTGGGAGTAGACATCAGGTCAGACATTCCATGGTCCCCACACGTCAATGAAGTGACCAATAAATCCATCCAAACCCTTGGTTTTCTGAGAAGAAACCTACACTCAGACAGACGCCCAACCAAAGAAGCAGCATTCAAGTCCCTAGTTACACCAGTCCTAGAATATGCCTGCCCAGTGTTGGACTCGCACCACCAGAAGGACAAAAACAAACTTGTAGCAGTCCAAAAGCGAACAGCACGTTTAGTCGGCAACGAGTATGCTAAGACACCAGGCACTATGACCAGCCTCATGACAAATCTGGGATGGAACACGCTGGAACAGAGAGGATATACGATTGTCACTCTTCTTCAAAATAGTACACACCCATGTTGCCAATGATCCAGCTTAATACCTGATACCCATAACCAGACCATCCAGGTACTGCCACCATTTGGCCTATCAGAGACATAGTACACCCGCTGACTACTACAAGTTTTCCTTCTTTCCTAGATCAATACCCTACCTACACATACAGTAGGTGCTGACTCAATCGAAGGATTTAAGTCAGCACTGGCTGCATGGCACAAACTACCATAAATAATATATGATGTTTTTATCTTTAATTGCACTGCACTTATCTCTTTTCACGTAGTATTAGGCACATTGAAGCATACATTAGGTCACTGCTTTTCACTTCATCTCCTGGTGGATTGAGTAGCTGGGAAGGCAGGCAACCTTTTTATCTGTTTTAACCCACACGCATGGCTATCATGTTCAGTTATGAGCGTTCGCCATTATAATAAAAGAAGAAGAAGAAAAAAAGAGAAGAAGAAAAAAGAAAGAAATTGTAAACGCTATATTTGTTTTTGTTTAATATTAGTAAAACTGCGATAAAATGACAAGTTATGGATGTTTTTATCATATTTGTTGTAGTGAGATAGAGTCTGGTCTCAGCGTGTTGGCTTATTTAAACACCAAGATGGGCGTAGTCCATCACTGTGACGTCATAATGACCATACTCTAATTCCCAATATCTGGTAAATGTAGTACGGTATAGCCACGCCCCTTTAGTTACCCTATATTAAACGATTTAATCCTCTGCATTCATCCAAGAAAATGTCACCGACCATGCTACAATACCTAATACTGTCTTTTTATGAACATATTATGTCGTTAACGGCCTAAAACAAAGCATTTAAAATAAACAAATAATAAATCACAACACAAGGTGTTTACCTCTACCAATCAGGTCGATCATACAAGGGAGTAAGTATACATGTACATGTATTGAACAAAAAAAATATAGCACGACTTTTTAGGGACATAGATTAAACATATGAAGATATGATATACTTGTTTGAAAATATTTGAAACGCTAGGTAATGATGTGATTTTCAAAAAAAAAAGCATTTTACTATTTTCTAAGCGAAATATCAGAATTACTTCCCATATACTAAAAACAACTTATTTCATTATACAAACGTATTTCTTTGAACAAATTGAATATTTGCATTGACATGAATTGTCTATTCTGTCATTGTTCAAAAACCGCTGAAATGCATGTGTTCACAAACTATTGTTATTCTCAAACAAAAGCATTCCAAATTGCGTAAATTTTAAAATTACCTCCCTTTTCATTGAAATGAGAACGATTTTCGATATTGAGCTGTAAAAGTAGGTTCAATTCATATTTGCTTAATTGTTATCTCCGCCTTTGTTTACAAATGTTTTTGTAGCATTATTATTGGTCATATCTATGTCATTTTATCATTGACCCCAAACATATACGGCTGTGTATCTCGTCTATGGAAATGACATGCATTGTAAGCGCAACATTTATTTTGCTCGGTATATAATATATCGATCTAGTTTTTTTATCGCCGCTTCTTGTGTTTTGTTCTGTTATCGTCCCGTCGCATAAACGTCTCACACCACAATTAAATTTCCATAGGGTCCCATTGTAATGTTTTTGTTCTTGGCATAGAGATAAACAAAATTTACAACATGTATTATGCTTAAATTCTTAATTGATCCAATATCTGCAATATAAAACACAATTAACACATATTTATCAGATTAAACTTTTTTAAATTCATGTTTGCGTGACACCTATCAAAATTTAGAAAAATAATACAACCCCGTGGTGATTAGACCCATGGTGTGTAAATGAGAAAAAAATAGCTAGAAGTCTTATATCAACTTGCGTTTTTCTGTAACCTCTTCCTAAAATACTGTAGATTTAGAACCTGGTAAAGATAAATCAATGTATCCTGCATTTTTTTAATCTACCTCCTTCATCTGTAGGGCCTTGGGCAAGACACTTTCCCTTAGCCTCGTCCGTCGGATGGGGACGTAAACCGGGCGGTCCCGTGTATCGGTCTATCCTCCGAGCACGTTAAATAACCATAGGAAACTATTCGATAATAAGAGTAGGGCACGGTTCCCGGATTCCTATGTATCCTTCCCCTCTCTCTGGGGCGGCTCTAAATAACATATACTGTGTTGATGAGCCGTTAAACAACATTCGATTCGATTCGATTCATCTGTAGGGCATGAGTATTCAAGGGAGATAATAGTGGTGTGAGTCCTAAATTGGGCATGTTCGTATTCTTATCAACGTAAAATTGTTTAACAACTAAAGTTTTGGAGAGCTGGATTTTTTTTCTATCTGGTATAACAAAAGTTAAACCCTGCTGGTTCTATAAGGAAAATATCGGACTACAAAAGAACGGATTATCTTTAAGGAAAACTATAACATATTTGAATATTTAAGGTTGTGGTGTTTGTGGTTGTGTGCACTTTATGTCCTCATATCTTCTATCGTTTGAATTATAGCTAATTGGAATATTGGGACATGTAATGGGGCGAGGTGGTGTGAGGACACGATAGAGAGAATGACCTCATATAGTATATGTTAGGACATAACTGTCCTCATTATTTGTCCTCACTTAAAACTCATTTATCTCTTGTTATGCCTCCGATAAAGTAATCGCACCATCTGTCTGTCCGTCAGTCCGTCCGTCCGTCAGTCCGCAGTTCGTGTCCGGACTGTACTTTCAAAACCCCAGCATGGATTCGCAAAACCCAGGTCCGTACCTCAAAGGTCAAGGTCACACTTGCAGTTCATAGGTACGCATTTTTGTGTCCGGACCGTAACGTCCCAACCCCTGCAGGGAGTTTTAACAGGTCTTCAATGTCAATGTCACACGTGGAGGTCAAAAGTCAAATCGTGTCCGGTCAATAACTCTGGCATTCATGGACGGATTTCCAAATAACTTGGCACAATGTCGGAACAACCCTTTGTTTTAAGGCATAGTATTGTAACAACTCGCTAATTTTAAAACAACGTTAACCTGTTTTATTAAAATCAGATAAAAAAGTCATGGAAAATATTCATTATACATTAACAATTTACCGAAATATACCCCATAAATACTATTAAAGGGAATCTAGGCATACAGCCAAACAACTTAGTAAAATGTGTAAGAATTATCAAAATCGAACGATAAAGACGATATGATCATTTGATCGATTATGGGAGCCGCCATTTTGTGGAATATAATGACGTCTTAGTTGTTAATCACCATGTAATTAACTTATTTGTCATACAGTAGCTGAGAATTTTGTCATACAGTAGCTGGGATTTTTTCCTCTACACATCAATTAATTAACATGTACAACTATTCCATATGTGGTATATATATCCAGGGCTTCGTTTGGTCAATTTTTTTCTAGCGCCACCACTTGCCAAATGAAAAAAGTTGGAGCCAAATTGAAGAAATTGGAGCCATTTGGATCTAATGGCCCAAGCCATATTTCTTCTAGTGTTTTATGTATAAATGTATTTTAAATGTGAAAATATGAGATTTGGTTTATATCTGGTACACTAAGGAATGAAATGAATAAAACCAAACAATATTAATAAAAAATATTTATATATATATACGTTTTCGAACCCCCAATATCTGGAAAGTTTCTACATCGCATGTTTGCTTAAATCAACTAGCTGAACATAATGACAGTAGGAATCATACATAGAGGCTTTCATTTGATTGTTTAAGATGTATAGGTAGGCCTTTTAAATCAGTAACAAGTTCAGAACATGCCGTTTTTTCGTATTTCCGGAACCGCGAAAATATCATCATAAATATCATCATCAGTATCGTGTAGTAGATATAAAGCCAGTATGGTATTGGAATAACAAATCCCTTTAACGTTCTTATTGTGGATCCATGTCCTTACAAAAACAAAATCAACAAGGTTTTTGCGCATGCGTAAAATGGCTGCCCGAAGGTAAAGCGGTAATTTTAGTGATTTAAACATATTTTATTGCCAATATTTTTTACATACAGGATAATATCCACATATATACAATAGAAATAGTATAATGACAAATGGGTCGGGTAACAAGTTCTACCAACATTAGTTTAAACCCTTCCCAGTTAACATCTTAAAATTGCAAATGCATATGGCTGAGTGAAATAAATTACAATGACACATAATACATCGAGAGAGAGAATTATGAATAGTGAACACAACCTATGAGAGAGAGAGAGAGAGAGAGAGAGAGAGAGAGAGAGAGAGAGAGAGAGTTTTCCCCAATCTCTAAATTCCAATCAGTTAGGAAACATTAACGCTTTTAACAGTATATACATGTTACATCAATTGCTATAACTTGAGATATGTAATAACAACAACAGCAAACACTATAATGGTATGCTTACAGAGTCGAAATAAGTCGGAGAAACAGACACCTATGTAAACCTATGTGTTTCTCGTATATATGTTTGAAATGCTTCGAAGAAGGATTTATTTTTAGTGATAGCAAATGTAGGTATTCTTTAGCCCTTAACCCACTACATATATATAATGGACTGTCCTTTCTTTGAATTAAGACCATTCCATTTATGTGACAAAGGGGTGTTTGGGGGGGGATGACTGATCAGCAGCCGGACATTGTAAACCCTGACCAGCATCTGATCGCAGGGTGATCTGTGTTTACACTGAAAGCAAAGGCTATTATAGTTGTGCTTATGCTAATAGCGGGATAAGGGTTAACTCCTGTATTGAGTTGTGAAGAGAAGCTCCATTTAACAACCAC
>JAWPHD010021339.1:20000-28572 GCA_037043455.1 Cyrtodaria siliqua | reverse complement strand
GCAGTAGAAGAAGTAATAGTAGTAGTTAGTTGTAGTAAAGGTAGGTAGTAATAGTAGCCGTAGCAGCAGTTGTACAAGCAGTAGAAATAGTACGCAGCAGCAGTAGTAGTAGTAGTAGCAGTAGTAGTAGACAGTAGTAGTAATCTAGTAGAATAGAAGTAGTAGTAGTAGTAGCAGTAATAGTTATAGTAGTAGTAGTAGTAGTAGTAGTAGTAGTAGTAGCAGTTGTAGCAATAGTAGTAGTAGTAGCAGTAGTAGGAGTAGTAGTAGTAGTAGAAGTAGCAGTAGTAGTAAGTAGCAGTAGTAGTAGCAGTAGCAGCAGTAGTAGTAGCAGTAGAAGTAATAGTAGTAGTAGCACTAGAAGTAGCAGAAGTAGTAGTAGTAGTAGCAGAAGTAGTAGTTAGAAGTAGTAGCAGCAGTAGTAGTAGTAGTAGTAGCAGCAGCAGTAAGTAGTAGTAGTAGTAGTAGTAGTAGTAGTATTAGCAGTGGTTAGCAATAGTAAGTAGTAGTGGCAGTAGTAGTAGTAGTAGTAGTAGTAGCAGTAGTAGAACTAACAGTAGTAGTCGCAGTAGCAGCAGTAGTAGTAGCAAGTAGCAGCAGTAAGTAGCAGTAGAAGTAATAGTAGTAGTAGCACTAGTAGTAGCAGATGTAGTAGTAGTAGCAGAAGTAGTAGAAGAAGTAGTAGCTAGCAAGTAGTAGTAGTAGTAGTAGCAGCAGTAGAAGTATTATTATTAGTAGTAGTAGTAGTAGTAGTAGCAGTAGTAGTAGCCGTATCAGTAGTAGTAGTAGCAGTATAAGTAGTAGTAGTAGAAGTAGTAGCAACAGTAGTAGTAGTAGCAGCAGTAGAAAGTATTATTATTATTAGTAGTAGTAGTAGTAGTAGTAAGTAGCAGTAGTAGTAGCCGTATCAGCAGTAGTAGTAACGGTATAAGTAGTAGTAGTAGTAGTTAGTAGTAGTAGTAGTAGAAGTAGTAGTAGCGGTAAGTATTAGTAGTAATAGCAGTAGAAGTCACAGTAGTAGTAGTATTAGCAGCAGTAGAAGAAGTAATAGTAGTAGTAGTTGTAGTAAGGTAGTATTAATAGTAGCAGTATGCAAGCAGATGTAAAGTAAGTAGTAGATAGAAATTAGTAGTCGTAGTAGTACTAGTAGTAGTAGTAGTATTAGTAGCAATTTAGAATGTAAGAATAGTTGTATTAGACTGTAGTGTAGTAGAAGTAGTAGAATAAGTAGTAGTAATAGTAGTTAGTACAAGTAGTAGTATATAGCAGTAAGTAGCAATAGTAGTAGTAGCTATTAGTAGAATAGTAGTAGTAAGTAGAAGTAGATAGAAGTAGTACAAGCAGAAGTACTGTAGTTGTAGTAGTAGTAGTAGTAGTAGTAGTAGTAGTAGATCAGAAGTTAGCTATAGTAGTAAGTACTAGCTAGTCAGTAGTAGTAGTAGTAGTAGTAGACTAGTAGTAGTAGTAGTAGTAGTAGTAGTAGTAGTATTAGTAGTAGTAGTCAGTAGTAGTATTAGTAGTAGTAAGTAGCAGTAGTAGTTAGTAGTAGTAAGCATCAGCAGAGTAGTAGTAAGTAGTAGTAGTAGCTAGTCACTAGTAGTAGTAATCAGTTGTAGTAGCAGTTGTAAGTAGCATTATAACAGTATAGCTCAGTATAGTCATTTATTTAAGAACTAGTAAATAGTAGTAGTAGTAGTAGTAGTAGTAGTAGTAGTAGTAGTAGCCAGCCGTAGTAGTAGTAGTAACAGTCACGTAGTAGTAGCTAGTAGGTTGTAGTAGAAGTAGTACTAGTAGTAGTAGTAGTAGCAGCTAGCAGTAGTAGTAGTAGCAGTAGTAGTAGACTTAAGTAGCTAGTAGTAGTAGTAGTTAAGTAGCAGTAGTAGTAGTTAGTAGTAAATAGTAGTAGTTATAGCAGCAGATAGCAATAGTAGTAGTAGTAGTAGTAGCCTACGTATCAGTAGTATCAGTAGTCGTAGCAGTAGTAGCGCGTAAGTAAGGAGCCAGTAATCACGCATAGTAGTAGCAGTAGTAGTAGCAGAGGCAGCAGTTCAGTCTTAGCAGTACCTCGCAGCAGAAGTTAGCAGTAGAAGTAATAGTAGTAGTCGCATAGTAGTAGCAGAAGTAGTAGTAGTAGGAGATAGTAGTAGTATAAGTAGTAGCTCAGCCAAGTACTAATAGTATTAGTAGTAGTAGTCAGCTGTATACAAGCCTAATTAGAAGAATTAATATTATTTTATCTTGATAGTACTTAGTAGTAGTAGTAGCAGTATAGTACGTAGCTCGATATCAGCAGTAATAGTCAGCAGTATAAGTAGTAGAATATAATAGTAGCAGCAGTAGTATTAGTAACAGCAAGTAGAAGTATTATATTTAGTGTAGTATTAATTATTGTCGTAGTAAGTCAGCAGTAGTAGTACGCCGTACCACAGTAGCCCTAGTAACAGCTCTAAGTAGTAGTAGTAAGCAGTAGAAGTAGTAGTTAAACGTCAGTAGTATCAGTAGATTAGTAGTAATAGCTAGTAGAAGTAACAGTAACTAGTCGTGATTGCAGCCAGTAGAAGAGTAATATATTAGAAGTAGCAATAAAGCTCGTAGTCAATAGTAGCATAGCAATACAGTTGTTATACCCTAAATCAGTAAATCTTACTACGTAATAGTAGCTAGTAGTAGTCGAAGAAGTAGTAGTATAATACTAGTATAAGTACGTACGTAAGTAGTAGTTATTAGTCACTAGTAGCTACTAGAATTAGTAATATTAGTTGAATCATCCGCACTACACACCTCATTAGTACTAATTACGTAAGTAGTCGTAATATAATTATAAATACTAGTAATACTAATAGCACGTCTATAATACCTAACCCTACAAATCCAACCTCCATACAAAACACACCCTAGACACCATAATTATATGCATCACAACGAATAATTTTTAACCTATGGTTTATCAGGCACACAGGTCTGCTTTATAGTACTACAACAGCCACCAAACCAACACACAAAAACACAACATACATATATAAAAAATCTTTATGCTTAAATATATCTTAAATATATATCAATACCTACAACACTAAAAAACTACTATCTCCATCAACCCAACAGCCAAATAATACCACATACAATCTCTCCACCACCCTCCAACTTGCATGTCGTAAAAGACTTCAATCTGAAAATTATCCAATACCAAACACCTTTTCATATTATGCACCAACATATAGCTCAACCACACAATTTATTCTACAATATATATTTCTGTTTTCTTCTTCTTATTCCCTCACTCCAAATAAAATACACATATTTCTACATAGACTTATAGCTAAATCATAAAATATTCCAGAAAAATAACAGTCTAAACTCAATAAACATAATACAAGTTTCGTCGCGCCCCATTAAACCGGCCATGCATACGAACACATTTATTAACTATACTCTGTTTTTTTTGATCTTTACCTCAACACCATAACCACCCATCAACCTAACCCATCTACCACCAACAAATACACCCACATTAAACCCACACCCAAATCGATCCTATAACTCTCTACTATAACACCCCATACTCTCTACCCCATCCATCTTTAACTACATCCCCCATATACCACTACAATCCATATCTACACTATACCAAACCTAAAAACTAAAAATATGATATTTAAACCAAACAATAAAAACTCAATTTATAATCACTAAACAAAACAATATGCCACAAACACAAACATTCAAACCAATCCTACAACCCAATCTTTCCCCAGCCCCCTAATATCCACTATTAACTCACCATTAACCAATACAATATACCACCCGTCCAATATAAATTATTAAAATACACTGTAATTTAATAATAAACCCATATAACCCCATAATATAATATCCACAAACATATTCAAACAACAACCTAGCATAATAAACTAAATCCCCACATCCCAATCATTACACCTATTATTACTAACAATCACACAAGTATAACCAATTACAAACCCAACAATCCAAATAAAAACCACCCCCCCATATTTCAACAAACACCCCACACACAAACAATATCCTCTCTATCTCAACACTCCAATACCATCCCACAATCACACAACCCAAACCTCCTAACTCCCCAACTCTCAAAACTTTTAATCTTATATATTATATATATTTTTTTTTTTTTATTTTTTTTTTTTTTTTTTTTCAACCAAACTACCTTACACATAACAACCTCATATACTCCCACAAAATCCCCCTTCCCACTATCGAAACAACTAAACATACCACTTCATCTTCCTACCCCACCCTCTACACCAAACATACCTACCACCAACACCCTAAAATTCAAAACATATCCCAATAACAAATAACCACACCCCACTCCACATCACTCTTAAAACAACACATTCACAAAACAAAACCAAGTAAAACATAACACAACCCCACATTAAATAATGTCAATAACAACACAATCCCCTATATCCCCCAACCACCTAAAATACAAAAAAATCACCCTCACTACAAACACCAAACCAACACATCTAATAACTACCAACCCCATCCCTCCCCACCTATTTCAAACCACCCAACCCCCCACTAAAACAACATACTCTATTAAATCACAAAATACCTACCAAACTACTACATACTATATAATACCTACTACTAGAACCTACCACAATATCAATCCAAAAAACCTCCCCTAAATACCTTCCAACCCCACAACAAATCCAACCAACCCAATCAAAACACTAATCCCCCCCCTACCTTACCAAATTCTCCCAACCTAAAAACAATTATTTCTTCCTCCCATTATTCTCTTTAAATACCATCCTTTTCTCTCCATCAACTCCCCCCTCCTAATCCCTCCTATTCACCTAATCACACCACACCCCCTACATTCCCAATTTCCACTTCCCCCTATCTTATCTTTCCCATATCAAACCTACAATTCATCTCCCCTCCCCCCCCTCCCCCCCTCCTAAACATATCAACACAACACATAAATAACTCCATTATCCCATCTTACCCTCCACATTTTAACACTAACAAAACACCACAACCCCCAAACATCCCCCACCCTCCACACTCTATCATAACAAAATCATACCCAAAAACAAATTACAACCACATAACAAAACATTATCCATCTTACCCAAATTCCCTCCCCATACACCACCAATCCCTCCAAACCCAATCTAACATACTTCCCCCCTATATCTCCCCTCTCCTCCCCTCCTTTCCCTTCCCCCCCTTCACCCACACATCCAACACCCCCACACTCATAAAAACTAACCCCACACAAAACACACCCCCCCACCTTACACTACCCATCCCCCCCCCCACATATCAATTTTACCCAAAACAAAACAATATTACCACCTACTCTCTCCTACCTTAACCCCCTCATACCACATCAAAAACCCCTAACCCAACCTAATTCCCTATAAAACCACCACCCATCCAATCATCCTTCCCAATCCTTACATAAAAAAAAACCATACATACCAATCCTATACAACACAACCTCAAAAACACAAACATTAAAAACCAAAATACTACCATTTACACCATCCAATAAAATACACCAACCAACAACAAAAACCCCACACCCATACCCCCCAATACCATTAAAACCCAAACCACAACATCCCCCTCCACCAACTTATCCCATACCCTACAACCAAAACAACCACCAAAAAACCACACCATACACTCCCCCAACCAACACCCCCCCCCCATAACCCTCACTCCCACACCCTCCCCTAAAAAACACAACTCACAACCAACACAACAAAACCCACCAACCCCAACCACACCCTAAATCAACCAATCCAAATAACCACAACCCCCACCCCAACCAACACAATATCTACCCAATCACACCCATCCACTAAATCCCCCAACCCCCAACACAAACAAAATAAAACAAACCCTCCACAAAACACACAACATCCCAATACACCCCAACAACCCAAAACCAAACATCAACAACCCATCACCCAACCCCACCATACCCCACAACAATCCACTATACCATCCCCCAACCACAACCCCACCAAATCACCCCCCTAAAACCACTCAAACAAACAATACCACCAACATAACCCACAACACACCACACCAAACAACCAACACACCAATCCCCACCACACCACCACACAAACACTCACATAACCAACCTCCAACCACAACAACCACCACCCACACACATAACACAACACTACACACTAACTAACCCAACCCCACAAACAACCACATACACAACTCAACCCACAAACAACCACCAACCCCCCCCCCAACCCCACCAACCTCACAACTTCCACAAACACCTCCCCAATCCCCCCACACACAACCAACCCCCAAATACCCCACAACCAACAAACCTAACACCAACCAACACACCACAACCAAACCACAACAACACTACAACAAAAACCCCACACAACAATCCAAACCCCCCACAACCCACCACACTAAAACAACCCCACCACACACACCCCAACAAACCCCACACCAAACACAAACCAAAAAATAACCCTACTCACTACACCAAACCCTACCCTAAATCCACACACCAACACACTAACACTAATCAACACATCCAAACTCACAATCCATCAACCTAATATAAAACACTTACAACCCCCCACCACAAAACCCACACCCCCATAACCCATATACCACACCAACACAATCACCACAAACCCCCACCACATTCACACATCCCTATACACTCAACACACCTCCCCAACCAAAACCCCAATCCCCACCCTCCCTAATCACCCTCATACCACCACTAAAATACAATAAACACACCCTTACCATTACCCTCAAAACAAACAATCATAAAACAATACCCCCCTATACTCCACTCTACTCCCAAACCTCCCATAACCACCTATACCCTAACCCAACAACCACAACAACAACCACCACACCCCCACCACTACACACTCCATTTCCTAAACCCCAACAAACCATCCCAAAACACCCCCCTTCTTTCATCAAAACAACACTTCCACACCAACTCACCCCACTTCTTAACCATAACCAATTATTATTAACCAACCAACCTCTCACCATTCACAACCATCCATCCCTCCCATCCCTACTATTAAACCAAAAACAAAAATAACACCAACTCCAATAATAATACACACAACACTCTCCTTTCACCATCATACCCACCCTCCAACAAAACAAACAAATCCAAACAACTTAAAATACCAACAACCATCTCCCCCTATCCCTCTTTAAAAACTTTAAACATTTTAAAACCCACTCCTTAACCAACCAATTCCAAACACTCCACCCTCTCAAACATTCTAAACTCCAACACATCTACTATACTCCCCTCCAACCCTACTCTACACACCACCAACAAAAACTCCCATCTCACACACCTAAAACAACCAATTAAACTCCTCAAACAACCCAACACCATCTATGTCTTCCACACCCAAACTCATAACTTTTAAAATACCCAAAAACCCCTTCCAATACTACTAATCCCCAAAACAATGTCAATCAATAAAACCTTCTTACAACACTCCTCATGCAAACCCATCAACCAAACTATATGCCCACACCTAATAAAAATTACTAAACTTAACCTCTAAGATATAGCTAACACACAATATAATATACACAAACCAACCATCGAATTTATCAAAAAGTGTGCAACATAGATCGCTCTAAAATCCGACCTTATACGAGTGTTGCGTCCGAGCGTCACACTATATTGTCTGGCGCAAACTCATATTAACAGTTCGTGCGAATGATTATGGACAATTGTGCGGGTCAATTTGCACCTCAGTGTCCCCTTCGAATAAACACGTTAGAGGACCCAAAGACGATGTTACCTGCCAAATATCACCTCCTAACTATATCTTGTAATTTATGCAGACGACTATTTAAAGATAATATACAATGACAACAGATAAGCCCATTGCGGGACCTAGGTGCCACCATTCGAACAAACATATACACTGATGAATCAATAAACCTTGGGGTCGTTTGTTGGTCGAGTGGTCTCATGACTGAAATCACATGTCCTCACCGCTGTGGGTTCGATTCCCAAATGGGCCAGGATGTTTAGTATGTGAGTATCAAGTATCCAGCTTGCTTGCGGCACGTCGGTGGTTTCTAATCCTCAGTGCGGCCCGTGCATGAACCCAATGCCGGCGCGACACTGGGGTCATTCCTCCACCAATAAAAGCTGGAATGTCGCCAAATGACTTAGCTGTTGGTGCAACTATACAAAATCAAGATTAATGAATTCAAATAAGAATTGGTTGAATACCGACAAACCGGTTTCTGAGAAAAAGTACAGAGCAACAGATACCGACGACGACGGACGACGGACAGACAACGACGGACGACGGACGAAGAGAGATTCCAAAATATCAAAAGCATGACAGATGACCAACGATTTATGAACTTTATGACGTCCGATGAGTTTCTTGCATAGAGATTTACTAAAACAATTGCAGAGAAGTAATGCTAATAGAGTATATTGTGCTAAAAATACAAAATTTTAAATTGTTAACACTGGTCTTTTCACGAAAATCCATCTATACATAGTTGTTTTTAACAT
>JAWPHD010021339.1:0-2500 GCA_037043455.1 Cyrtodaria siliqua | reverse complement strand
GGAGGTCTGAAACCCCTACGAAAAAAGTCGACCGTAATATATAACCTAAAATGTGCTGAAGATGACGTAAAACACCCGCTGATTTTTGTTATTGTTTTTGCTGGGGGAGCAATAGTCCTGATCGTCGTTTATGAAGTTATATCAACCAGGGTCCGGAACCAATGATACGGACTGTGTCAGAATCTCACGCAATTTTTACCGAGCAACCAGGGTCCGGTGCTCTGAAATTTAGACATGATGTAAATATTTACAGATATTTAGGCTAAACATTTATCTTTATTGAATCACAGAAGTGGGATCACATCATAAAACTGAGAGAGAAAATATAGCAGCCTGAGTTTGGCTTTTTAAAGTCATGAATATTGTATCGACCGGTAAAAAGTAAATTTGTTTCATCTTGTTATGAATTATTCTGCATTCGTTCTACATAAAGAATATATCTTTCGGAGGATATGATATTCAAAAGTTCCGTCACATAAAGTTGTTTTCTATTACATACGATAATGTAACTTTATTTTCAAACTCTTTGACACCAGTGGCCATTTCCCCCTGTTTTTACCAGCCAGAGTCCGTTACAAATGCAACCAGGATCAAGGTAACGTAGTTTTGAGCAGCCAGTGTTCGTTACGTCTATCCACCGTGTATACCGCTGCCAAGAATACAGTAGAACAGCGGTCATACTTTATTATAAAGATGCAGTACGGTTTCTTTGTTTAAATTATGTCAATAGCTCAAGTGTTTAAAGGTCAGAACTGTTAATCATTCCGGTCTTTGGAGATCGCAGAGTCCGATATGTATTTACAGCTGTCGGTGGTGCACTCTCAAATACTTTCGTTTTCTCGCTTTAATTTCGAATAGGTGGTCCCACTACTCTAGCCTTTAATGGTTCTGAGTCTTGTTTAATTATCCTTGCGATATGTCGCCTGCTTATTAATCTAGTCTTTTGACTGTTACCTGTGATACGCAGGCTTCAACTCCTGATCCCTACTAAATTCCATTTTGATTATTTCGCCCATTGTTTTCTCGTTTAGGCCATGTCATTTGATTAGAAACTGGTATCATACGCCGCTGACCATGGAACGGTGAAAAAGTACACTATTTAAGGTTCCATGTTCACCGTCATATGCATACCAACTTTGGGATGGCCAAATTTCTGAAATATTGACATTTTACATATTGAGTCCTGGTCAACCTGGCGTTAGAGGTCGTGAACGGTATCAAGCACTTTTCACTACCGTTCATGAACAGTCAAAATCATTTTTAGCTCTACTGGCCAAAGGCCAGGCGAGCTTATGGGATCACTTTGCGTCCGTCGACCGTCTGTCTGTTTGTTAGCAATATTATACAAGAGCTGTCGGAGAACAGCGCAGCTCGACTATTCGATTTTTCAGAGAATAATAAATTATATAGCTAGTATATACCATCAGAAAACAAGGCTAAAACAATGTGGGTTGTGGTAGGGGGCGCAACATAGCTATGAGTAAGAATTGACCAAAACTACAGAGAAATATGTAAAAAAAATAAAAAATAAAAAAAATCAAGTTTTGAGTTGGGTTGGGAGTGGGGGAGAGGTGGTGGTTGGGGAGTGGGGGTGGTGAGGGAAATATATATGATATATATGTGTATGAAGCTATGTAAGAATTCAACTAAACAACAAAAAAATATGTAAAAAAAAAAAATCAAAAAAAAAAATCGAGTTTTCAGTGGGGATGGGGAGGGCAATATATATGCGTAAGAAGCTATGTAAGAATTGATCAAAACAACACAGAAATATGGTAAAACAAAATAAAAATAAAAATATTTCGAGTAGTTGGGGGTGGGGGTGGTGGTGGGGGAGGGGGGGGTGGAGGTGGGGGGGGGGTGGAGGTGGGGGGGGGCAAGATAGCTATGTGTAAGAATTGACAAAAACAACACAGAAATATGTAAAAAAATAAAAAAAAACGAAAAAAAAAGTTTTGAGATGGGTAGGGGGTGGGGTTGGGAGAGAGGTGGTGGTGGGGGAATGGGGGTGGTGAGAGCAATATATATGTGTAAGAAGCTATGCAAGAATTCACCTAAACAACAACGAAATATGTAAAAAAAATATTAAAAAATCGAGTTTTGAGTGGGGATGGGGGAGAGGCGGGGGGTGGGAAGGGCAATATATATGCGTAAGAAGTGATGTAAGAATTGACCAAAACAACACAGAAATATGATAAAACAAAATAAAAATAAAAATTCGAGTTTCGAGTGGAGGAAGGGGGCAACGGGGGATGGGGGTGGGGTTGAGAGGCAGGGAGTGGGGTGGAGGGGGCAACTTATATATATAAGAAGCTATGTGTAAGACTTTACCAAAACAACACAGATACACACAATTCATTTCAAGCGTTGGGGTGGGGGATGGGAGGGGCGGGCAACATAGCTATGTGTAAGAATTGACCAAAACAACACAGAAATATGTAAAGAAAAATATATATTCTAGTTTCGAGTGTGTGGTTGGGGAAGGGGGCGGGGGAGGGGG
>JAWPHD010021338.1:0-28577 GCA_037043455.1 Cyrtodaria siliqua | reverse complement strand
TTCACCAAACTTAATAGATTCTTTTATAGATCCAACATCACATACACAATTTCGGGTCACCTCTTTATAGTCCTTATTTCAGGTCACTGTGACCTACTTTGAATGAAAATTATGGTCGCATCCGGTCTCTACTACGACATGCATCTGCCACTGTTAATGACTTTATTTAAATAAAATATTAAGTACCTTTGTAAGGAACGAATACTTCTTGGGATTGACATTGGTGTTGTTCAAATCAAAAATCTGGACTACTTCACGGCATGATAGGGTCATTTTGTACTTCATGAAGCTTGCGTAAGAACCAGGAAGATATTATATGGCTGTGGCCAAGGTCTCTCACCAGGGACACTTGTTTAGTTTCTGCAGAAGGAGTCGGGTCCTGGTTAGGTCCCTTCAAGAGGTTTTTTGTTCTTTGAATTTTATATAAAATATATTTTGTCTCTGTCTCACAGATAGCTTTACCCCATTTCTTGCTTTACTGTCTATGTCAGTTATAATTATTAAAATATCTCAAACAAACACTGATAAATGTTCACAATACATCATTTGGATGAATTATAGGTAATAATAACAAAAAGCAATCAAAAGTGTGCACTTTGTATCATTAGTAAGGCAGGGAAAGGTTTTTTATTAGGCACTATTTGACTATACACCATGGAAGCACAAACGCAAGGGTGTAATTAGCCTTAATGTTATCTTACAATTATATGATAAAGCTGACATTTTATCAATGAGTAAAAAATAGATTTATGAGGTTTTTATTGGATGCAGATATGATAAGCTTTATTTATTAGAAGAGTGGTGGTGAAAGGTAGAACTTGCAAAAGAAGATTTACGGATTTTTTTTCATATTATAGAAGAAGGAAGGTATACTAAAATAGATATTAATAACAGAATTTGTAAGATGTGTAAAAATGGGATTGAGGATGAATACCATTTTATGATAACATGTTCCCAGTTACATATTGTAAGGGCTAATTTCTTTGCAGAACTAACTGCTATTATTCGCAATTTTTCAACGTTGGACGATAAGAGTAAATTTTACCTTATTCTCGGTAGTAATGATCATGATATCAACAATATATGTATATCATTTATCTCAAGAGTTTTTCAATTTTAGAAAGACAGTATTAGGGATATAAAATTTACTTGGTGAAGTAACACTATATATGTGGTAGTATTTAGATATGATATCCCTCAGGAGTGGATTTATATAAGATAACAATTGACTGTTATTATAAATATAAATAAGCATTTATGGAGAGAGATATATGACTTATTTTCTTGCTTCTTATTTTGTACATGCTTTGTATTTCACTGTGTATGCCTGTGTGTTTTGGTGATATTCCTACTGTTGGATTTTAGACCAATAAAAGATTTGATTTGATTTGATTTTGCAAAAGTGCACACCACTGAAGTATACTGTGCAAAATAAATTTAGCACATTAAATGAAAGTCATTCCATAGGCAAGGCTGTGTCTGTTCGAGGGGTCAATAATAAAGTGACATAGATATGAAAAATAATAATGCTACGAAGTCATTTGTAAACAAAGCCGGCGATAAAAATAAAGCAAATATGCTGGGAACATGCTTTTATAATTTATCAAAAATCGTTCTCATTTCAATGGAAATGGAGGGCATTTTAAAAATTATAACATTTGGAATCTTTTTGTTTGAGATTAACAATCGTTTGTAAACACATTTCAGCGTTTTTTAAACAATGACAGAATGGGCAATTCTTGTCAATGCCAAACATTAAATTTGTTCAAAGCAATACGTTTGTATAATGAAATAAGTTGTTTTAATATATTTTAGGTAGTTCTGATACTTTGCTTAGAAAATAATAATAAAAAAAAAAAACAGACAGACAAACTTAGTTTAGCAATTAAGTTTCGATTATTTGTGTCATTACAGAGCACAAAAAGAAATGACCTGAAAAAAGACCATAAAAAATGTGTAAAATAAAACTCAAATGTGCAATAAAACTCATGCAGGCATCATTGACATTATCATTGCATAACAAGACAATAAAGATGAAAATATTCCAATGTATGAAACAATTAATTCTCACCTCAGATCTCGGCATTGTCTAAGTCTCAGATGTTCACAGAAGATTTCCAAACACACTGATTCTTGCTGCCAAAACTATGACAGACTTGTTAAAATATACTACAGAACATCTATCAAGACTGTGCCTTACTTCCAATACCAGAAGCTTTAAAAAACATATCTAATGGATGCTAGACTCCCCCGCACTTTACCAAAATTTAGAGTCTCCGATGACTAATCACAAAAGCAAAAAGTCCCTTAAATTGTATCTCAAGTACGATGAGTTCAAAAAACATTTCAAACGGCAATCACAACCACAGCCAAATTTTCGCACGAGTTTCCAAAATTCTTAAAGACTCGTTTAATTTACAAGAAGACACTGCATGCCAGCTGTATGTTATACTTTGTGTAAACAATGAATTTTAATAACAGATTTTCCCTCTTCTGATACCATTTGTGCAACAGATTGCTCACTTTTCCTTCTGTTGTAGAGATTAGACATGTTGATGAAAGTAGGCAATAAACACTGTTTCTGTATGCGGATGATACTACTCCACTATACAGCTGTGTACCTAATTATTAATTCAAGACTGTGGAAGAGGCTTCTGTCTTCTGTCCAACAGACAATGCACTGTAATATTAACTTCTTTATTGTACACATTTTCTGTGCCAGACTGTGTTGGTGTCAGCTCCTTAATAAACATGCATTAATGTCTCATCCATGTAACCTGATGATGATGGTGGTTGTGAGATGCATGGTGATATTGGCTAAACTTTGGTTAAGTTTTTTAAAGCCCTCAAAACCGTCACAGATATTGCTTTTATTCTAGGTATAGCCACTTTACAGTAGTCTCTAAGCAATAGGCAATACTAATTCCTGAAAGTGGCTTTGAACTCACAAAAGGACTGAAAATTATGGTTAACTTTAGGTTAACTTTAATTACAGTTTTGCTGTTAAACAATAAAATATATTGCTTGTGTGTTTTTTAGACACAACTAACTTGAAACTCCAGCCATTTACATCCATTATTCATTTTTCAGTTTAAACTTGTATTCAGCAGTTCTATCTTAGCCTAACCATGTCCAGTCTTCACCTAGAAGTTACCTACTTTCTCCAAAATATGTTACGTTAATGCAAGTTGCGTTAAACTTTTTGCTTAAATTTGGTTTCCACTCAGTAATGAGGTATTGGCATGAAACTCTTTGGATAGGTAGCTTATATGAAGAGGAAGCTTGTGGTTGCATTTGGGGTCACTGGGTTCAAGGTCAAGGTCACTGTTAATAAAAACAGAAAAACTGTTTCCATTCAATAACTTCAATTAGGAATGAGATATTGGCGTGAAACTTCCTGGATAGGCAGCTTATATGAAGAGGAAGCATTGGGATTGCATTTGGGGTCGCTGGGTCCAAGGTCAAGGTAATTTCTTCCTAAAATCAGTTTGCGATAACCTCCTTGTTTAAGTTTCGTTTCCACTCGATAACTTTGGTTAGGAATGAGGTACTGGTATAAAACTTTCTGGATAGGAATAAATGCTGATAAAGGTGATCCTTTGTGAGCAACAAACACAATTAAGAGAATAAAGCAGCAGACTTGGTTTTATTGAGTCTGTTCATGAGAAATAATGAAAGAAGCAACACCTCTCAGGAAGCTTATATGAAGAGAAAGCTTGGGGTTGCATTTGGGAGTCACTGGGGATAAGGTCAAGGAGTCAAGGTCACTGTAATTAAAAATAGAAAAACAGTCTCCGTTCAATAACTTCAGTTAGGAATGAGATATTGGCATGAAACTTTCTGGATAGGTAGCTTATATGAAGAAGGAAGCTTGGGGATTGTATTTGGGGTCACTGGGTTCAAGGTCAAGGTCAGTGTTACTAAAAATAGAAAAAATGTTTCCATTCAATAACTTCAGTTAGAAATGAGGTATTGGCATGAAACTTTCTGGATAGGTAGCTTATATGAAGAGGAAGCTTGAGATTGCATTTGGGATCACTGGATTCAAGGTCAAGGTCAATGTAACTAAAATAGAAAAATGTTTTCCGTTCAATAACTTCAGTTTGGAATGAGATATTGGCATGAAACGTTATGTATCGGTAGCTTACGTGATATGAAAAGGAAGCTTGGGATTGCATTTGGGGTCAATGGATTCAAGGTCGACCAAAATTATTAGCCGGGATTTTGAAAAAAGAAACCGGCTTATTGATTGGTGTAAACCAGCAGGCGGCAGGCTCATCTTTCACATTGTAGAAAACCCGGCTTTAATGCAAACAGACATTTCTCTTGTTATTTAAAGTGCTGAGTAATTAGATTAATTATTTATAGCTTTTTTAAACATGTCTACTGCAATGGTTTTAAGTGTGTACAAATCAAATTCCTCAAAAGGACAAACTTTAAGTTCTTGTTAATCTTTGGTTAACTTTCTGTTAAAGGGGCTATAGGCGATCTATAAGATTGATTTGTGTCGGTCCAAATACAAATGAAACCATCATAGTGTGATTCATTTTCATATGAAATGTGCATATCTTTTTAAAAGAACTGCATGTTACCTTCGGTTTAAATATTTATGAAAATGTTCGGTCTGGAAAACTTGATGACTCGTCTTTTTTTTTTTTTTTGCTAAATCATAAATCATCATTACGTTGTCTCGCCTTCATTCCATTAGCATATGGGAAATGTTATATTCGACAATGAAACAGGGTTGCTTTACACATTAGACATTACTTTACTAAAAAAATCAGATAACCTGTTTAAAATTATCTATGTTTTAATTTCACATTATGAAAACTTTTTAAGCCGAAATTAAGGTTTTATTTCATACCCATGCCAACCCCGGACTCAGGTCCATGTAATATTAATTCATCTTGGCTTTATCTTGCTAACAGTTGTGCGTATTCATCACAAAAACGGTATTTATTTTAGCATCATATTAATTGTTGTGATTTGTACAACAAAAAACTAGTGGTCATCAAGTTTTTCAGACCAAACTATTTCATAAACAATAATTAAAGAGGCTCTACATATATATCTTTTTGTCCACAAATTGATATAAACTTTACTTAATTATAAAGAGGACTATGAAAAAGGTAAATGGCAATAATTTCACCCCATGTAATATGCGTTTTGCTGGGGAAAAACAGGATTGAAAAGATCGGATTTTTGAAAATGTATTCGTAATTGTTTTAGACAAGCCGATTGCGGAGATTTTCCGATCTTATTCGTTTACATTCAGAACTGCCTTGTCGGATTGGCGAAGAGTTCCGATCGATTTGTTTACTATCGGAACTGCGCCGAATAGTTTGTTATCGCATTGCGCATGTCCGAGAAAATCGTAAAAACTCGTAGTTCTCTGGCAGGAATAAACGGCAGGGCAGCATTTTATTCAAGATATTGTTTTGATCATAATAAATGATTTACAGAACTGGAATACGAACCATCTTTCTTCTTAGAATACTCATAAAATAGCTTTGTATACATATTAATGCAGTAATATTGAGTATTTAATATTTTACATTAAAAATCGCGTAGATATAGGTAGTGCCTCTTTAAATAGGATGGATCATTGAGCCTAGTTTAGTGCATAAGCACAAAGAATATGCAACTGAAACACATGATGATGGTTTTATTGTATATTGATTCATTTTTCTCCAGATTTCCTAATCCCTAAAAAGTTGTTTATAGTCTTTTTTCCAAAGCACTACATGGCAAGTTATATTATCTTTATTGCCAAATGGATTTCGCCTGCCTAATATTACATTGACCATCCAGTCCTGCTGGGATTAGGCAATATTGATACCATAATTGAAACCGTATAGGAGTTGGTATTGATTCTCATAAACGGAAATTACAAAATTATAGACTTGATTTTTGTTTTTTGTTGATAACTGGAAGATAGTCAACTTAAATAGCTATCTATCCTTTAATCTATATAAAGAGAGGATATTCGTTAGTTCTGAGTAAATTACTTGAGAATGAGAAAACTAATATTTTCATGAGTGTACGTAGTACGAGTGAACTTAATGTTGCACATAAGCTAATACTTGAATTATCTCACTGTGATGGAATCCAGACAAATCAACAAATCTTCTTTTTATAATATACATTAAAGTAAAAAAAATAATAAAAACAAGAAATGTCACCAGTACATGACAAAATGCTCCACTGAAGAGATTTGACCTTTTGACCTCCAAGATCAAATGCATCAAAATTGTGTTTTGTCATAACTGGAAAACTACATAATGGAATTTCATCAAACTACATAAAATGTTTAGCAGGATAGGAAGGTGTATTCTGTGCGTATTTAATTCTGCTTCTCATTTACCATTGTGTTTTTACCTGCATCCTAGCAGTACCCCTTTGCATTTCAACAATGTAGCAATTATTGTTAAATAGAAAACTTTTCAGGCTTATTGGTAAATTTTCATGCTAGTTACTGATGGTAGTCTGAGGTTAACCGAATTTAGAGCCTCTTTTCAGAGAGGTTGTCATGGATGTACTGAGGTTTAGGGAGTTACTATTAGCCCTTAACCCTCTAAGCATGACTATAATAGCCTTTGCGTTCATTGTAAACCCGGATCAGCAACTCGCAGGCTGATCAGGGTTTACAATGTCTGGCTGCTGTCATTTTCCCCAAAACACCCCTTTTCACATAAATGGGATGGTCTTAATTCAAAGAAAGAACAGTCCATTATATATTGAACCAAACAGCTAACGCACCAGAGTAGACAATACCTTTAATATCTCAATAACAATCAATAAATCAAAACAAATTTCATTCTGAATGAGACAAGTATCTTGTCAATAACTGACTAAATTTTTAAAAAATCTTTAAATCACCTGTCTCCAATGGTACCATTCAGCATATAAGTTCATACATGTATAATGTCTACTGGTGCGTTAGCTGTTTGGTTCAGTAAATATATGTAGCTGGGGTGTGTGTGTGTAGTTCTAAGGTTTATAGTCCCTCCACCAACAAACTCGGTTAAAGCCGTTCGGATATCGAAAGGCTTAACTGAGTTTGTTGGTGGAGGGACTGTAAACCTTAGAACTACACTATGTAGCTGGATTAAGGGTATCTTCTTCTTATATTGCCCGATTTGTAAATCAAATACAGGAAGCTTTTCTGTGTTTATAACCTGGAGGATATGTTTACAAATAAAATCATTATTTTGGCATGGAGTGTATCATATTTTGATGATAATTAATCGTTATTTATAGACCACCCCATACATATAGAAGAACAAATTTCACAACAGATGTTTGCATGCAGAGATTTGTTGCTGCATATAGTATTACTTATGGGTGAACTACAGTAAAACATCTGCTGCACTTCGCAGAGTTTGCTAAATTTGTGTTTTTAGCTCGACTGATCAAATATCAGCGGAGCTTATGCCGTGGTGCGTCGTCCATCGTCCGTCTGTCTGGAAACTTTTTTTTATGGCGACTACTTCTCTGAAACTACTTGACGGATTTTCATGAAACTTCACAGGAATGTTGCTCTTGATGTCTAGTTGATCCTAGCAAAAATTCAGGTCGGCCGGAAATTCATTTTGGCCGCCACAGCTAAAAATAGATTTCAAAAATGCGATTTTGTGTCGACTACTTCTCTAAAACTGAAATGAAAGTGCTATTGATTTGGAACCTTTACCAAAATGACTGGCACGACATGTTGTTGATCCTAACCAAAGTTCAATTTGATTGGATGTCAAACATGGCCGCAAGTGGCCATCTTTGTTTACATAGAGAGCTCCAGATAAGGATTTGGACATTGAGTATTTTTACTCCATTGTTTTTATTTTAATGGGGTATTTGCATTTTGAAATTAGGTAAAAAATATTTTTTACCCCATCATTTATTTTTCAATTGGGTATTTTTACCCTACCCGGATGTTTTCAATTGGGTATTTCCTCGTAAAATTAACTAACAACAAACAAAACACGTTTATCATTATGTTCTGTGCATACTGTCATATGTAAACTGTAACACATGCCTTGTGTCTTCTGGATGATTGATTATGAACTTGTGATGTTCTTTCAAAGGTATAAAAAGAATCGTAGACAACATTAAATAGTATGTTATCTAAGATTATTTTTGAAATTTGTTTTGCCTCCGTTGTGGTCAAAATAGTGACTAATTGTATTTATTTGTGTTTTTTGCGGTGTTTTTTTCGTCCGCGTTTGTTTCATTTGCCGAAATTTTTAACCGACGCTTGATTTAGAATGCCGAGCGCCTACACGATATAAAAAGGGTACAGAAAAAAATGAGTAAATCGCGCACAAATAAAAAACTGAATATCGGAACCAGCCTACATGTTCACTCGGCAGTTTAGGTCTTTTACCTATATTTGATTTTGTTTTGATATATTGCGATCGATTAGAAATGAAAAAGTGCAAATACGCAAGCAATTTGCGAGGAATTGCGTATCAAACACTTCTTTTGCGTTATGATACGCATGGTTTTGTATTTATATTGCTTTTTCTACCATTTTATTTGCGTATTTACGCAAATACGCAAATACGCACCTTATCTGGAGCTCTGCATAGAGTTATATAGGAAAAACTTGTGGCGACTACTCCTCTGAAACTACTTGATGGAATTTCATGGAACTTGACAGGAATGTTGCTCTTGATGTCTAGTTGATCATAGTACTATTTCAGGTCTGTAGAAAATTCAAGATGGCCACCACTGCTAAAAATAGATTTTAAAAATGCGACTTCGTGGCAACTACTTCTCAAAATCCGTAAGTGATATTGAAATGAATCCTTTACCAAAATGACTGGTGCGACATGTACTTGGTCCTAACCAAAGTTCATTTTGATTGGATATCAAACATCTTTGTTTACATTGAGTTATATAAGATAACTTGTGGCGACTACTCCTCAAACTACTTGACAGATTTTCATGAAACTTCACAGGAATGTTGCTCTTGATGTCTAGTTGATCCGTGCAAAAATTCAGGTTGGCCGGAAATCCAAGATGGCCGTTATGGCTAAAAATAGATTTTTTAAATGCGATTTTGTGGCGGCTACTTCTGAAAAACCGTAAGTGATATATTGATTTGGAACCTTTACCAAAATGACTGGCATGACATGTAGTTGGTCCTTAACAAAATTAATTTTGATTGGATGTCAAACATGGCCCCCTCGGCCATCTTTGTTTACATAGAGTTATATAGGAAAGGCTTGTGGTGACTACTGATGTCGCTCTTGATGTGTAGTTGGTCCTAAGTAAAAGTCCAGTTGGCCTAAAATTTAAGATGGCCACCATGGCTAAAAATATATTTTAAATATAATTTTGTGGCGACTACTTCTCTAAAACCATAAGTGGTATCGGTTTGGTACCTTTACCAAAATTATTTTTATAAAAATGTACAGGAATGTTGGTCTTGATGTCCAGTTAGTCCATGTCCAGTTAGTCTGAGATGTTTTTGTTTTTTTTGAAGAAATTATTTTACCCTAGAAGGCTGCCAAAATGTGACCAAAGAGCCCACCAGAGGGTGTCTATATTTTAAAATTTTCTAGCCCCTCCCCCCCCCCCCCCCCCCCCCCCCCCCCCCCCAGCAGGAGGGGGCACCTACCCCTACCTCGGCGCATAGCGCCAAGGGTAATGCCTTTGGCATTAAGGGTGCGTAATTAAGATTTTAGCCTGGCTACGCTTCTGATAGACATTGGAAGATTGTTCTGACAGTTCAGTAAAGTCAAGAGTAGTTTCGATTGCAGAGTAGGCATTGATTTTGGAGAATTCTTGCATGCCAGACACTTAGGTATCACTTGTCTGTCAGCGTCACACTTTTGTTTCCGCTGAATAACTTCAGAAGGATTGCACCCACCATCTTTCGACTTCATAACTTGATTGTCCTTGGTAAGAGGATAACCCATATTGATTTTGGGGTCAGTATAGCAAACGTCAAGGTCACTACAATGACGTTTTTTTGGAAATTTGTTTTCACTCATTTAAAAGAGAGCAATTACTGTTTGGATCAAATTTATAATTGCTGTGCAGTAAGGTAGACAGACCCCTATTGATTTTGAAGTGAATTGGTCACAAAGGTCAAGGTCACTGTGACCTTTTATTTGAAATTGTGGATTGGTGTAGGTTTTCTAGTTGCCAACATCTTTTTGTGTCTTCGACATCACACCTTTATTTCTGCTAATAACTTGTGTGAAAGATGGCACCCACTGTTTTCAAGGTTTATAACTGATTGTCTCTCATGAGAGAATGATTCCTTTGGATTTTTGGCGTTAGTAGATCAAAGGCCAAGGTCACTGATTTGCACAAGGAAGGAAACACAAGCGTTCCGAGGACCACCCCTCTAGATGTTACGAAGCATTGATTATGGAGAAGTTTAGGTACTCGAGTAACGATTTCATAGTAAAGAATCATTGATTGCAGACCACCCACATTTTCCTGGGTAGAACCAGTACTGTATACCTCCTGCATCAGTGTTGATTTTTACGGATGCTGGAGGTTTCCTGGGTAGAACCAGTACTGTATACCTCCTGCATCAGTGTTCATTCTTACGGATGCTGGAGGTTTCCTGGGTAGAACCAGTACTGTATACCTCCTGCATCAGTGTTGATTTTTACGGATGCTGGAGGTTTCCTGGGTAGAACCAGTACTGTATACCTCCTGCATCAGTGTTGATTTTTACGGATGCTGGAGGTTTCCTGGGTAGAACCAGTACTGTATACCTCCTGCATCAGTGTTGATTTTTACGGATGCTGGAGGTTTCCTGGGTAGAACCAGAACTGTATACCTCCTGTATCAGTGTTGATTCTTACGGATGCTGGAGGTTTCCTGGGTAGAACCTGTACTGTATACCTCCTGCATCAGTGTTGATTCTTACGGATGCTGAAGGTATACAGTACTAGGTTTACCCAGGAAAAAGTAGTTGACCTGCCTCTACCACGAAAATTGACCGCCGTATAATTATAGCCTAAATATGCTGAAAATGACTTTAAAAAAACTACATCCAATAATTGAATTAAAGGTAGAGAAATTTATTGATTGTGCCAAAGCATTTGTTCACACAATGATATTTTTAGACACCAAATTTCATTGACATTTATTTAAAAGATGAATAAACTACTTGCTGTAACGTTTCAGAAAAACAACAACAGATTTTTTGTTATAAATATGGATTTTCTGGTTGTCACAATTATTTCGAGAATTAAGTAGAGTCTACCGTCATTATGTATACACTGTAGCCAGTTAGTATTTCGTCTGCTACTAGTTAAAGGTTTTGGCACTCTGACCAATCACTGATATTATATTTACAGGTACACTATTAATAGTTGCAACAAATTTAAAATTTGACAGTTAGGAATAAAGGTTTTGTTCTAGAAAGTATGGAAAAAAAACATTATATAATTATTTTGATATATCTGTATAGAGTAATGTTTAATGTATTTACATGCCAATTTTTATGGTTTAAAAATGCTTTATTATTTAGAAATTTGTGATTAACCCTCTCTGTGCAGCATAATGCATAAAATGATCAGAAAAGTTTCTCTGGGGCCCTTTTGGGGGTTATATACTCAACCCTGGCCTTTAATTGCTACCTTAAGGCTGTCAACTTGGGATGGGATGAAATAGGCAGTGGGGATTTTTCCTTCAGCATGCTGGAAAACTGGAAAAAAACACGCACAAAACAGATTTCTTGGTCAGCAGTTCTAAATTTATTTTTAAAGTACCGCTCTTGTTGCAATAAAAATGAGGCAGATGAATTATTCTTATATCGCAAACTTTCCAGTTGCTTTAATTTTTATTTTGGAAAGGCCAATGATGGGCGCCGATGATGGGCTGCTTGTTTGCAAAATAAGACTAGATATGGATTTCTTGTGGGGCGTAGGCATTGATCTATCATTATCTTGGAGTACATTTTATAGCAATAATCAGACGGGATAATGTCTATAAGTGGCAGAGGTCATAAGGAAACAAATCACTTTTCATAGAGAATGACTATAAATATATATAATTGTACCAAATTGTCCTAGAAAGCTCTTTTACTGTAGAATAACACGAGTTACTCAGAAATTTTCTGTCAAAATTATCATTATTTATAAGTTCATGTCAGTATTATTTGATCACTCTTCAGCTGATTCAAAGAATGGATTGCAACTCAACTAAAGTTGCTAACTTTAGTGCAGTATTCTCCTCACTAAAATGTCAACTACCCTAATTTTGATTTGCATGCAATACCTTTTCTTCTTAGAAACCATTCTCTTGGATCTGCTGACATTTAGATGGATTGTTGTGTCTATTGTTGTATACCCTATGACAGGGTTTGTTCAGAGACTTGGATGGATCTCTTCAAATATTGAATTTGCTATTTTTTCTTTGAAATGCTGACATTGTGTTTCCAGTCCAAATATTTATGGTGAGTTTGTGTTAAACAAAGATATCCCAAGATGATGGGTGTAATTGTCGATATTCTGTATTTGAAGTATCTTTTGGTGGGATTGTGCTGTTGTGGTACTACGAGTCGGTTATCAACCTAATTGGTGGGATTGTGCAGTTATCAACCTAATGGTTGGGATTGTGCTGTTGTGGTACTACAAGTCGGTTATCAACCTAATTGGTGGGATTGTGCTGTTGTGGTACTACGAGTCAGTTATCAACCTAATTGGTGGGATTGTGCTGTTGTGGTACTATGAGTCGGTTATCAACCTAATTGGTGGGATTGTGCTGTTGTGGTACTACGAGTCGGTTATCAACCTAATTGGTGGGATTGTGCTGTTGTGGTACTACGAGTCGGTTATCAACCTAATTGGTGGGATTGTGCTGTTGTGGTACTACGAGTCGGTAATCAACCTAATTGGTGGGATTGTGCTGTTGTGGTACTACGAGTCAGTTACCAAACTAATTGGTGGGATTGTGCTATTGTGGTACTACGAGTCGGTTATCAATATAATTGGTAGGATTGTGCTGCTGTGGTTCTACAAGTTGGTTATCAACCTAACTGGTGGGATTGTGCTGTTGTGGTACTACGAGTCGGTTATCAACATAATTGATAGGATTGTGCTGTTGTGGTTCTACAAGTTGGTTATCAACCTAATTGGTGGGATTTTGCTGTTGTGGTACTACAAGTCGGTTATCAGCCTAATTGGTGGGATTGTGCTGTTGTGGTACTACGAGTCAGTTATCAACATAATTGGTGGGATTGTGCTGTTGTGGTACTACGAGTCAGTTACCAACCTAATTGGTGGGATTGTGCTGTTGTGGTACTACAAGTCGGTTATCAGCCTAATTGGTGGGATTGTGCTGTTGTGGTACTCTGAGTCAGTTAACAACATAATTGGTGGGATTGTGCTGTTGTGGTACTACGAGTCAGTAAACAACATAATTGGTGGGATTGTGCTGTTGTGGTACTACGAGTCAGTTAACAACATAATTGGTGGGATTGTGCTGTTGTGGTACTACGAGTCAGTTACCAACCTAATTGGTGGGATTGTGCTGTTTTGGTACTACAAGTCGGTTATCAGCCTAATTGGTGGGATTGTGCTGTTGTGGTACTACGAGTTAGTTACCAACCTAATTGGTGGGATTGTGCTGTTGTGGTACTACGAGTCGGTTATCAATATAATTGGTAGGATTGTGCTGTTGTGGTTCTACAAGTTGGTTATCAACCTAATTGGTGGGATTGTGCTGTTGTGGTACTACGAGTCGGTTATCAACATAATTGGTGGGATTGTGCTGTTGTGGTACTACGAGTCGGTTATCAACATAATTGGTGGGATTGTGCTGTTGTGGTACTACGAGTCGGTTATCAACCTAATTGGTGGGATTGTGCTGTTGTGGTACTACGAGTCGGTTATCAACCTAATTGGTGGGATTGTGCTGTTGTGGTACTACGAGTCGGTTATCAACCTAATTGGTGGGATTGTGCTTTTGTGGTACTACGAGTCCGTTATCAACTGAATTGGTGGGATTGTGCTGTTGTGGTACTACGAGTCGGTTATCAACCTAATTGGTGGGATTGTGCTGTTGTGGTACTACGAGTCAGTTACCAACCTAATTGGTGGGATTGTGCTGTTGTGGTACTACGAGTCGGTTATCAATATAATTGGTAGGATTGTGCTGCTGTGGTTCTACAAGTTGGTTATCAACCTAACTGGTGGGATTGTGCTGTTGTGGTACTACGAGTCGGTTATCAACATAATTAATAGGATTGTGCTGTTGTGGTTCTACAAGTTGGTTATCAACCTAATTGGTGGGATTTTGCTGTTGTGGTACTACAAGTCGGTTATCAGCCTAATTGGTGGGATTGTGCTGTTGTGGTACTACGAGTCAGTTATCAACATAATTGGTGGGATTGTGCTGTTGTGGTACTACGAGTCAGTTACCAACCTAATTGGTGGGATTGTGCTGTTGTGGTACTACAAGTTGGTTATCAGCCTAATTGGTGGGATTGTGCTGTTGTGGTACTACGAGTCAGTTAACAACATAATTGGTGGGATTGTGCTGTTGTGGTACTACGAGTCAGTTACCAACCTAATTGGTGGGATTGTGCTGTTGTGGTACTACAAGTTGGTTATCAACCTAATTGGTGGGATTGTGCTGTTGTGGTACTACAAGTCGGTTATCAACATAATTGGCGGGATTGTGCTGTTGTGGTACTACGAGTCGGTTATCAACATAATTGGTGGGATTGTGCTGTTGTGGTACTACGAGTCAGTTAACAACATAATTGGTGGGATTGTGCTGTTGTGGTACTACGAGTCAGTTACCAATCTAATTGGTGGGATTGTGCTGTTGTGGTACTACAAGTCAGTTATCAGCCTAATTGGTGGGATTGTGCTGTTGTGGTACTACGAGTCAGTTAACAACATAATTGGTGGATTGTGCTGTTGTGGTACTACGAGTCAGTTACCAACCTAATTGGTGGGATTGTGCTGTTGTGGTACTACGAGTCGGTTATCAATATAATTGGTAGGATTGTGCTGTTGTGGTTCTACAAGTTGGTTATCAACCTAATTGGTGGGATTGTGCTGTTGTGGTACTACAAGTCGGTTATCAACATAATTGGTGGGATTGTGCTGTTGTGGTACTACGAGTCGGTTATCAACTTAATTGGTGGGATTGTGCTGTTGTGGTACTACGAGTCGGTTATCAACATAATTGGTGGGATTGTGCTGTTGTGGTACTACGAGTCGGTTATCAGCCTAATTGGTGGAATTGTGCTGTTGTGGTACTACGAGTCGGTTATCAACATAATTGGTGGGATTGTGCTGTTGTGGTACTACGAGTCGGTTATCAACATAATTGGTGGGATTGTGCTGTTGTGGTACTACGAGTCAGTTATCAACATAATTGGTGGGAATGTGTTGTTGTGGTACTACAGTTATCCAGTGGATCTTTTGGTTAAATTTTGTTTGTGAAATTTGGGGGGGGGGGAGGGGGAGGAAATGAATTTAAGTCAGAGACTCCAACCACTCAGCGGGGGGGGGGGGGGAGGGGGGGAAATGAATTTAAGTCAGAGACTCCAACCACTCAGCGATGGATGCCATATTAACAGTAATTAGTCATATTGACAGTGATTTATTTATCATATTGACCTTGATTTGTCATAATTGGCAGTGATTTAATTATAATATTGACGACAGTGAGTTATCATATTGGCAGTGATTTATTATAGTGATAGTGAGTTATTTTATTGACAGTGATTTATCATATTGAAAGTGATTTATCATATTGACGGGAGTTTTATCGTGATTTATTTTTTAGGCAGTGATTTATAATCATGTCAGTGATGTATTATATTGACAGAGATTTCATATTAACATTGATTTATCATGTTGACAGTGATTTATTTTATTGACAGTGAGTTATCATATTGGCAATGAGTTATCATATTGACAGTGATTTATTAGATTGACGTGTTATGTTTAGAGTTAGCCCAGTTTACTCTGGGTAGATAGTAATAATAGTTTGTTCTATTTGTTTCTACTGGTTTGTATTCCAACTGAAATGATGTATTATTGGCGCCAAGTGACAGTCATTGTGTCGGTTTGCTTCCTTTTCTAAAATGATTTATCTTTTCATCTAGAATGATTTATATATTCCTCACAAAAGCAAAGCAAATATGATGGACGAGTTAAACAATCACTAGGTTGAAACTGACAGCATATATATTCCTTTGTTCCACCTGACCTCAGGTCTCCAAGAACGAATAGATTATTAGCGCGAATTTGAGTTGAAGTATGTTATATCAACCGCTACACATATAATATTGATCACTGTATTGATTTTGCTGGAATTAGTAAATCTCCTAAAAAAATGCCTCCTCCTAATTTCCTGTTCATTGCCCTGCGGATTTCCTTGGCTTAGATAATGGGGAAAAGATTCATGACTTTTTGGTCTGCTATAGACATATTATGACAAAACAAGGTATGTTTGAGTGGTGCACTAGAGTTTAGAGTTAAACTGGGAGAATGTGACCAGGCTGAATATTGCAGACAAAACTGATTTAGGTCAGATTTAATACAGTTAATAATCCCCAGCTGCCATTTTTTTTCATCCCTTTTCCAAATGTTCAGGAATATTGCGATTGTCCGGGCATCTGTCAGTTTGTAGTCGGGATCTTGCATGCATGACATTTCTATATATTTATAGGAAAAAGAAATGCATAATGGGTATTTTTGCTATATATTGTATGTTTAATATGCTACTGCTAATCGAATGGTACTGGGCGACATGAGGCCTGTCCTTTCGGAAAGAAGGTTTAAACAGCACCGAACACACAAATAGTTACCCCTTCAAAGTTTCATTATTGGCAGAATGCGCATTATAATGGCTCAAGCAGGTGAGCAAACTTAGGCTTAAAAATTTGCAATCTCTTAACATTAAGCACATTACTGAAATGGCTTGACTTTCCAAGCGAAATTGCAACATTTATTAATTTCATGTAACAAAGCATACTTTGATTAAAAGGTCTACTACATGGCAAAGTTGTTCTTTCTGTAATTAGTTGTAGCCCCTTTTTGTACAAAACACATTGAGATATATCTTGAATGTTACCTGGAATTAGGTATATATTATAGTGTAGTATAGGCATTATTTTGATTATGCATTTCTTTTTCCTTTCAGTATATATGTGTGTAATTATCTATAATTATATATAGGAAAACTGCATGAACATGCAGTGACAAGAGCTTGAACGTTGGAGCCTCCCTTTACAATAGCCAACAGTCAGGCGCGTAGCTAGACCACTTTTCGTCATACGCATAGTTGATCGCAATACTGAAAATACATCAGGCTTTGGGGCTTATTTGTTTAAAAACATAAAAGCGTACGGAATGACCAATTTAAACTGTGAAATAGTTCATAGATATAGATGGAACATTAACCGTTTCCTATAAGGCCATCCTTAAAAACATATTAGTTTGCTGTTTCCGACCCAGGATTTTAAGTGGGTAGGTAGGTAGATGATTTTTTCAATTAAATACATAAATAATATACTTGAACAGTTCTAAAAGTAACACCAGTCCTGATGTACTTCCTTTAAAATGGATTTGAAATGCATTATGCATTTTTTTTATTTTCAAAATTTTCGTACGCAGGTGCATATCTGCACATAAGCAGCTATGTGCCTGACAGTCGCAGTGGCATAGTTGTAGAGCCCCAGGTCACATCGGATCACACCGAAGACCTCATGAAAATGGTACTTAAGTAGCTTGATGTTTTGCATATAAAGGGTAGTGGTAGGACTGGTCGACGGGCCCAGTGTCCATTATAATGTGACTTTGCTGTGTATTATGTCATGTGTCTATGGACAGCATGGTATTCCAGTATGGCAGCACTATAAAGTTGAGCATTGAGCTAACTGCCGCAAGTAGACAGTGTCGGGATGTGACTGACACGTTAAATGTGACAGTAAACCCCATGCATATATGTTTGCAGCATTCAGGCCCAATATTAAAGGGACAATCAGCAATCTTGATTTTTTAAAACTCACGGCATCCCGTTAGTTTTTCTCGTAACTTACATTTGTTCAATCATTAATATTAATTGTTAGAATAGTTCAAAGCAAATTGTTTTTACATATTGTTCACTTTTGGTAATATTGCACCAATAATATATTTAAAAAATGTGTAGAATAATGAAGGAAATAGAGTTCTCAATTTTTTATTTAATTATATGCAAGCAGTTTTAAAGTCAAAATGATACAGTATTAATAAATCGCTGTACTTATTGTAATGCCTGATACAAAACTCCAGATTGCCATGTGTCCCTTTAAAGTTCCTGAGCTAATGACCGAGAATCTACTGTATTTCCCTTAATAGTAGTGCCTTGCAAAATTGAAGCAGCTCCATCTTTTTTGTGTTGCCTGCGTAGCATGGCAGACACTTAGGGATCAATTTGTCCTTTGCCTTTGTCAGTCACGCTTTAACCTGTAACTTAACCTTGGCCATAACTTGAAATAACTAATCTTAACCTAAGGAATGCTGTTACGCATGTTCAGTAAGTCTGACTTTCATTTTGACAGAGTTATGCCCCTTTTCATAAAACTTTAATAGGCTCATAACAAGCCATAACTTAAGAAGTATTTGACCTATGTTCCTGAAACTGCATACATATATTCATTTTACCACACAGAATATTGTTACCCATGACCAATAACTCTGACTCAATAAAACTTTAACCTGCAGCCTAACCAAGCTCATAACTGACCATAACTTGAAAAATATTTGACCTATGTTCATGAAACTTCACACACATATTCATCTTAACTGAAGGAATGTTGTTACACATGTCTAATAACTCTGACTTTCATTTTGGCAGAGTTATGCCCCCTTTTCATAAAACTTGAACCTGAAACCTAACCTAGCTCATAACTTGGCAAAATATTGACCTATGGTCATGAAACTTTATACAGTTCTTCCTTGTCAATTATCCAATGTAGATGTATGCCTCTTTTCTTAAACTTTAACACTTTAAAAAAAAAAAGCATAATGCATGAAGGATTGCACCCCGTGTCTTCAAACTGTACTTGGTGAAATAAGCACATGGCAGGAGACACAAGTGTTGCATGGACCGTCCTTCTAGTTTTTTTTCTAGAAATCTTACTTTCATAGAAATTTCAAAAATCCAACTATTCTTCAAAATTCAATAAAAATTCAATAAAAATTCAATAAAAATTCGATCTTTTGTGAAATAAAAATAAAAAGATTTAGATTATAAATTTAGTGTGAATGACATTCAGGCTCAGTTGGGGATATACCATCCAACAAGTCCTGCTTGTATGTACAACCCTAATGTCTTAATTGTAACCACTACATTATATAATGATTGTAAAATTATACAAACATTTTTAAGTGTTTCCATTACTGCAGGAATGTTTAATTATCTATTTTTTAATCCGTTGAATGTGTTGCCTTCGGTAAGAACTTTCCATTACAAATATTCCATTACTCTCTGAGTACCGTATTATTTTTTTTCATTGAATTACTTAAGCAACCTTTCAGAATAAAAGTCTGAATAGTGTCTGTACCATTTTCTGAATCTTTCTTAAAATCTTCTGAGAGATTCAGACTTCAAACAGTGAATAAAGTCTGAATAAATTCTGAAGATTCAAATGATTTTGTCTGGATATGTTCCAATTTAAGTAATTATTCAGACAAGACCAAATAACATCTGTTCAGCCAAGAATCAGACAATGTTCAGTTAAATTTCAGACAGTGGTTTAAGCAACTTTTCAGAATAAAAGTCTGAATAGTGTCTGCACCATTTTCTGAATCTTTCTTAACCTTTTGAGAGATTCAGATTTCAGACACTTTTCAGTCTGAATTTAGTCTGATTGAATTGGATTTTATAGTCGCACCAACAGCTAAGGTCATATGGCGACTTTCCAGCTTGCACTGGTGGATGAAGACCCCCTGTGTCCCTCCGGGCAATTTTCGTGCACGGGCGGGCACCTGGGTAGAACCACCGACGTTCCGCAAGCCAGCTGGATAGCTTCCTCACATAAAGATTCCTAGGCCCCTGAGGGATCGAACCTATAGCGGTGAGGGGCAAGTGATTTCAAGTCAGAGACGTTAACCACTCGGCCAGGGACGCCCCCGTGAATTTAGTCTGAATAAACCCTGAAGATTCAGACGATTTTCAGTCTGAATTTTGTCTGGATATGTTCCAATATAAGTAACTTCACACAAGGCCAAATAACGTCTGTTCAGCCAAGAATCAGACAATGTTCAGTTAAATTCCAGACAGTGGTTCGGCCAATATTTAGACACTATATTTTCATGAGGGTACTTCATACCACCTATAAAATAGTAGGGAGAAAACAGAATAAAGTTAATTATTTATCAGTGCATAAAACTAGGTAACCCTATTACATTTTTGTAAATGTTTCATTTTCCAAGATAAAAAATATTATTTCCCCTGCTGAATATTGCATTTTAAACATTAAGGAGACTGGAGTCGATTTAGGTGTAATTTTATGACCCAGTCAGATTTATTGACCAATAATTTGTCAGTTTTATTGCAAATCCAGCATCCTGGTTCCCAAGTTATTATTGTATTTGCTTTTTGATGCTGCATATGGAGGAGCAAGTGACATATGGAGGAGCATTTGATTAAAAATGATGGGGTAAAAGTCTGGCCAAAATCTTGGGGGTAAAATACTGGCCATAAGATCGTGTTGGTGTACTGAAATTGCTGTATTGAAATTGGTGCTATGTTATTCAGGTCCATTTATTAGGTAACTGTTACAGCTACAACTTTGAAACTTTATACAGTGGTTCTATATACATCATAACATGACCCAGCATATCAGGTTTCATAACTCTGTGCTGCTTTCTGCAAAAGTTATGCCCTTTTTGATCCTAGTATATTGGTTAAGTTTTCCGTTAAGGTCCACTTTTTAGGCAGTATGTTTTAGGAAAAAAATACAACTTATTGTCATCCCTTGATCAGCGTCTGAATATTTGATTAAGTTTTATTTAAGGTGCACTTCTTTCAGTAACTATAACAGATACAGCTTTGAAACTTTGCTTGAGCATGCTATTTCCTGACGCAAGCCATGCAATACTGGTTTCCACCCAGGAAAATCTCATGATCAGCCCTACGTGGCACACACCTATGACAAAAATCAGTGTCAACCATTCAAAAAACCACAAACCACTTTCTATAAATACATGTCCACCTACCCCAGCCATTTGTCATAGTTTTGATCATATCTTCTTTTTTGATATTTTTTTTTACTTAATTCAAACTACCTCATCATTTTAAAAATCTTCATAACATTCTAGAAATATATATCATCAGCAATTAATGCAAACACTTAAATATGTTTTGATATGTTAAGTATGTGCCTTTGTTCTCAAGTTACTATTGCTTACTGTTGCCATATAACTTTTTCTGCATTTTTGTTGTTATATAAAAATTTACAAATAAATTCACGTTTGTTTCCTCCTTTTGAAAACATTCTGCGCCACCCTGGGTCTGATGCTTTGCATCAGTTCATTTCTTGTTACTTTTGTAGTAGGCAATCATAGATTGATGCAATAAGGAATTATCTAACATTTTGGAATGATGAAATTAACCACTTTGGTTCAAATCAAAGTTGCAATCAGTTATACATTATTCAATTACTATACTTTGATCACAAAACAAGTGCTTTTCAAAGCCTTATATACAACCAACTTGAATCAATACTGATATGATTTATACAATCAAAACTTTCTGTGTTGTCAGACTTTCCAGACCAAACATTTTCATAAACAATAACTAAACCAGGTGGCACATAAAGTCCAATTTAGTGCACTTACCTCTTTTACATGAAATTAATTTAATTATGGTGGTTTTATTTATATTTTAATAAACACCCATAATTATACCAGATTACATCCAGTCCCTTTAAAATCTGTTGCAAAATTGAAATGCTTTTTAAGGGTGGGACAGTGCTGTAATGGTGAGCACCACGGTTTAGTAATCCGTGGGTGGGACAGTGCTGTAATGGTGAACACCACGGTTTAGTAATCCGTGGGTGGGACAGTGCTGTAATGGTGAACACCACGGTTTAGTAATCCGTGGGTGGGACAGTGCTGTAATGGTGAGCACCACGGTTTAGTAATCCGTGGGTGGGACAGTGCTGTAATGGTGAACACCACGGTTTAGTAATCCGTGGGTGGGACAGTGCTGTAATGGTGAGCACCACAGTTTAGTAATCTATAGTTCATGTATTCTATCCCAGCCAGAATTTGGATTAATTCTCAATACTTTCAAAAGAATTTCAAACCTGACCACTTGGGAATGGTACCAGTTTCCATTCAATTCTCACTTGCCCCTCACCACTGTAGGTTAGATCCCTCAGGGGCCTAGGAATCTTTATGTGAGGAAGCTATCCAGCTGGCTTGCGGAACGTTGGTGGTTCTACCCAGGTGCCTGTCCGTGCACGAAAATTGCCCGGAGGGGCACTCGCTGGGGTCTTCCTCCACCAATGGAAGCTGGAAAGTCGCCATATGACCTTAGCTGTTGGTGCGACTATAAAATCCAATTCAATTCCATTCCATTGGGAAAGTCACTTTGTTTTGGTAAAAATTGGGAATTGTTCACTATCAAACAAAGGCAAAATAGTAGGCTTAAATATTTTGCAAACACATTACCATGTAATATTATATATTCTGTGATGAGTTATAGAAATTTCCCAGTTTGAGAAAATCTATAACATATCCCTTCCTCTACTGTGCTATCTCGCCTATTGTGCAAGATAGCACAGTAGCCAAATGTTATGAACTAAACAATAGATGTCACGAATTGACGTCATGATATTACTCCGCGCTGTTGCCAAAGGAGTGACAGAAGAAGGAATACTTGTGTCAAAAGACGATTGGAAAGAAATTCATCACAGAATATATATTATATAGTTTAATTAACATTTTGTCGTGATACGGAAAATAATTCACTCGTGAGAAATATTCTTGCGATATAGAAACTCGTGCGAAAACGCACTCGTTTCTATATCGCAAGAATCTTTCTCACTCGGGAATTAATTCCCGTATCACTTCAACAATGTTAATTAAACTCTATTTCATTTACTATAGTAGTATGTCATATTACCCACACCTAAAAGAATATCTTTTCCTCAGTCTTCTCTTTAAATATTCTAAAATATATTTAACGCTTAACCCGCTATTAAAGGTGAACTGTAGCCTGTCTTTTGAGCATATATATTCTGAAATAAATGTATATACGAGAGGTGTTCAACTTATGCTTGAACACTTTTGTTTAAAGGGAATGTAGCGACACGGCCAAACCATCATTATTATTGAGAGTTTTGAAATACTTGAATAAGGGTGAAAGAATTATCAAAATCGGATGATAAACAAAGAAGATATGATCATATGATGTTTCTGTTGAAACGGATATGGAAGCGGCCATTTTGAGAGCTATGACATCACGGTTCAATAAATATGAAAATTACTGATTTATAGGGAAAAAATGACAGCAACTGTATGAAAAGTATGTAATACTTAATGGCAATAATGATTTATATCACCAGAATTTATTTTTATTCATTTGCAGTGATTTTCTTCGTTTTAAATGATATTTATCAATATTCCATATATGGTAGTATGGAACTATGACTTCATAGTTTTAAAAATGGCGGCTCCCATATTCGTTTTAGAACAACCTTTAAATGGTCATATCTTTTTTGTTTATCATCCGATTCTGATAATTCTTTCACCTTTTCCCTAGTTTTTCAGAACCCCCAATAATAGAGTTTGTTTGGCTGTGTCGCTACATTCCCTTATTTTTCAGCGGAAGTGATTATCATAAAAAATGCGTGATTTAATGATGTGAAACTGTCATTTAGAAAGTATGCATTTAAAAATAATCTCCAATTTCACGCGGTTCGTTTTAAATTACATTTTGAATTAGGTATACACTATTTTCCAATTTTAAACCTATATGTTTCTGTTGCCGTGGAGATTTACCTTAAACCAAATAATTCCACTAAATGCATATCATAATTGTTTAAAACTGTGTTTATTGTTTAAATAAGATCGTATGTTTTATTTTAAGACAAAAATATAGATGTTGTATTAAAAGCTCGACTTTTTGCCGCAATATTATGAAATTGACAGATAATAGGACAGTTTGCTCATATGTTACTGATAATTTTATAAATTAACCAAAATAACAATTTTAATCATATTTTGTGATATAAAAATTGAACAGTTATTGTTGATGTATATCAAATACCTTATAAAGATATCTTTGGTAAAAGTTTATATTATTTTATCATTATTTGCAAATGTGGGTGTTTTGCCCCTAAATTTTAAGTTATATATTTTTTCTATCTTTTCTTTTAAAAAACGTTATGAAACTTGTTTTTTTTATAGCGGATCAAATCACAAAAATGCCTGCAGTTGATGTTTCGAACTAGAATCTTTCGTAAATTTAATCATATTCATAGTTGAATTTCATGTTAATTTTCGCTGAAATCTTGAAAATCAACAAATTTCAAAAAATTGCATATTACACTTTTTTTACGTTCAGACATGGACATATCAGAATACTATAACCTTAAACGACATTTTAAAAGTATTTGTCTTAACAGTTGCATTGCACTTATTTTTATAATTGAAGATTTTTGCTTTAAAATGTCATTCTCTACCCTTTTTTAGAAATACGGATGCAGCAACATTAGGAAGCACATAATAGTGCATGGCATAATGTTTCATATCGAAGGAATCATTAGACTTGACATTAAAATCAATATATTCGGCGAGAATTTCAAGATAGTTGATTCAGTAACACAATGAAAGTGTTCAATTATAAGTTGAACATCCTCGTAATATACAATCTGTTCAAATATTACACTTATTGGTTGTCCCGTTTTGTCACAGTAGCAATTATACCTCATAGCGCACACGCTCCGAGTTTCGCCCTTTTTGAAGACAGGTAAGTTTCTTGAGACCTGTGACGTCATTGGTACTAAGCGATAAGCCTTGTCTATGTAGGATTATGTTTTATGCATAGATGCCAAATTTTCCAGCATCACATCAGGGAGATTGGACTTCCAAGTCAGGGAGATTTACGTTACACCATGGAACCATCGCATTTTTTCAAATAATGAATACAATTGCTAATTTTATTTTGTATTTCATTATCTATATATTTACATTTATCTATATATTTACAAATAGATGAAAACAAATAACAGTACCGGTATATGCATTATGCCGTTATAAATTAATTGCTAGATTGTCATCCCCGTCCGTCCCTATTTTTTTTATGCCGTCCAGATTTTACACCAATTTTCACTGTTTTGAGAGCCGCGTTTTAAACCTGTCCTCTAAAACCCGGAAACGTAATAACCGGTGTTGAGGTACACAATTTCTTCACAAAACGACGTGAAGTTGGCAAATTAAATGGGAAAAACTAGTGTTTGTTATCATTAAAATGTATTGCAATTAATGTGAAAGACTGGTTTAGTTGTAATATTGTGGAGGATATATCATTTTTACTAGACATTTTTACCGAATGCATCAATCAAAAAGTGCCCGATTTCGAGCAAATCCTTCTCAGTATAACCAGCCATTATTTCAATGAATCTCGTTCGTGTGCCGTGTGTCACTCGATGCAATTTTATTGGTTGGTTGCATGATCCTAACCCCGCCTGATCGTTTGACACGCGACAGCTGTTTGACATTGGCTAATCGCATGCTGTGTATTGCAAAATACCCTCAAATTACAGGCAATTAACCATTCTCGGCAAATATTTAATTTCCGGGAGGTTTTGAACGCCTTCTGTGTGATCTGTAGATCAAAGGCAAATCCGGTAGTCTACCGGAGAATGCGGGAGATTTGGCATGTATGGTTTATATGGTACGTGTTAAAAATGCCCTCTGCTGTTGCTGGGTGCAAACATGAGCATATATACAAAAAAGAAAGTATAATAATATCAGTTTCTTTTGTTTTCCATATCAGGTTAATGATTAAGATTCGAAGTGTTGGGTGGACCGCTGCCGACGAAATCGAACATCTCGTCAAAAAAGTGGGAACCTTCGAAAGTCGCGCAAGTTTGTAGTAACATTTTGAGTTGCATTCATTTGAACAAACTTGATAGTCTAGGCAATGGCGATCATTTTAAAAGAATGGGGTAAAAAATGACCTTGCCCTTAATATTTTGTCACCCGGCGGGTCACAATTTTACCCTAGGACTTATATAGGAAAAAATAATCTTTTTCTCCGAAACTGCAAGAGCCCAGAGGTTTAATATTTTGCATTTACTATAAGATTATGGTCCTTTACCAAGTTTGTTCAAATGGTGAGCCTGGGGGTCACATTTGGCCCCGCCCCGGGGATCACAGGTTTACATAGACACTGTACAGGGAAAAACTTAAAAAATCTTTTCTTAAACTGCAAGAGCCAGAGGTTTAATATTTTGCATTTGCTATAAGCTTATGGTCCTCCACCAAGTTTGTTCAAATGTGACCCTGGGGTCAAATTTGGCCCCGTCACGGGCGTCACAGTTTTACATAGATTTATGTAGTAAAAAAAAAAATCTTCTTCTCTGAAACTACAAGGTTTAAAATTTTGCACTCACTATGAGCTTATGAACCTTTACCAAGTTTATTAAAATGGTTACCCTGGGTCACATTTGGCTCTGCCCCAGGGGTCATGTTTACATAGACTTGCACAGGGAAAAATCTCTAAAACCACATGATGCACACAGCTCTCATATAATACATGTAGCCCTGGGGTCATATTTGGCCATGCCCCAGAGGTTACACTCTAGCACCTTCATTTTTTATTTGATCTTTACCAAACTTAGTCAGTGTCTTTATATCAATGTTGTTAGGACAATGGAGCCACATTTCTTGAACAATCTTAACCAACTTGCACAGATTGTATATGACCATAAGATTTCGAAGAAGTTCGATAATGGGCCATTACTCAGGTGATCGATATAGGGCCATCTTGGCCCTCTTGTTTGTTATTTAGTTTGTTTTCAATAAATAATAACATGAAAGTTTTTGTTCTATTATCTTAGCACTTCATCGGGTATACATGTGCTAAATTGTAGAAAGGTATATTGTCTTAGATCTCTATATACACCCATGGATATACAAGTACGAGTATGTAGATCTATGATACACCGTGATTGTTTAGCTGTTGAATTAGAAGCATGCGTCTTTATATGAATCAGTCGAGAGCCGACGGCGCTAATATAAAGTAGCCGTCTTTTTCAAAAGATTGCTAAAAAAAGTTCAGCATATAAATTTAAATGATCTGGTGAAAGAAAGGCTGTGTATTTGTTTCAATATATATTTTGTAGGTTTATTTATTTTTTAACTGTATACCCTCATCTGCCAATAGTGTTAAATATATCTATTTATATATCGCCGTCCGTCTACATATATCGGTCTCTGGATTTAAAAAAAAATATGACAAAATGTTCATGGATATCTATTTACAAGGCAGAAAATTGATAATGTTACTTAAGAAATAATAAATATGTACCTGTGTTTTATCGGTGAATAAACACAGTTAGGAGTTTGGATGCGTAGTAATTAAATCATGAGTGCGTTAGCACGAGTGATTTAATTACTCGAGTGCATTAGCACGAGTGATTTAATTACTCGCATCCGAACGACTAACTGTGTTTTAATCACCGATAAAATACAGGTAGGTATTTATTATTTCGATTCTAACACAACAGTTACCCCATTGTTTACGCTATTGTTGGGGCACTATATATTATCTCGCAGGTCAAGGTAATCAGGCTGCTATGTTTACATCTGTTCCATTGGGCGCCCCCGTATGCAACGTTTTGCGTTTCAATACACTAGTAGTCACGTGACAAACAATTAAGTCATTGCTTACTTCATATAGCTTGCGCTGTATGACGTCAAACGTTCTCAGCTTGTTCAAGATGCGTATTTAAGTTATATGTGTATTAATGCATATGATGGGTTTATATCGGGGTGTGCATGGTTTTGGAGCATGGCAAGTTTGTTGTAATTAACAGTTTATTAAAATTACTGTTGAGTTTGTGTTTGTGACGTATATTTACCAAAGAGACGTCATGTAACGTGCGCTTAAAACGGATGAAATATACGCGGGCAATTAATGGAACAGATGTATTTTATCGTAGAATAACATACAGCTGTCTCTCTTCTTTGTGTATATGAAAGACTGCGGAGATCGTGTTAGATAGCTATTATATTAGTTCTGTAATGTTATATGGAAAAACAATAACGGCTCTAGCTCATGCAAAAGTAAAATAAGTGCCTAAAATAAATATTTTTTTATATTAAGGTAAATTTGATCTGTTGGATCTGTTTTGTCAAATAATGGAATGGTCATAATTCAAAGAAAGAACAGTCCATTAAATATGTAGCGGGTTAAGGGTTAACATAATTTTATTTTTTTTTATTGGGAATCTTTTCACTCCAGTTGGCGAAAAAACAAACTTTTTGCCATTTGAGAATGTTACCGTTTTTTTCGGTACCAGGGGGGGTGGGGGGGGGGGGAGTGGGGGGGGGGGGGGGGGGGGGGGTGAAATGCTGAGTGCATTACAT
>JAWPHD010021337.1:0-28577 GCA_037043455.1 Cyrtodaria siliqua | reverse complement strand
GCTCAATACACTTACATTGCAGAGATACCTTTATTTCTTATATCTGTGTAATGAGCATACTCAATATACATACCTTGCTTAAATAAGTTTTCTTTATTATATCTGTACAATGAGCATACTCAATAAACATACCTTGCAGAGTTTATAATTTGTTTATAGTATCTGTACAAATGAGCATACACAATACACATACCTTGCAGAGTTATGTTTCTTTAATATATCTGTACAATGAGCATACTCAATACACATTCCATGCACAGATATGTTTCTTTATTATATCTGCACAATGAGCATACTCCATACACATACCTTGCAGAGTTATGGTTCTTTTTGTCTCTTTACATGAGCATACTCAATACACATTCCATGCACTGATATATGTTTCTTTATTATATCTGCACAATGAGCATACTCCATAAACTTACCTTGGCAGAGTTATGTTTCTTTATTATATCTGTACAATGAGATTACTCAATACAAATAACATGTAGAGTTATGTTTCTTTGTTGTATCTGTACAATGAGCATTCTCAATACACATACGTTGCAGAGGTATGTTTCTTTATTATATATGTACAATGAGCATACTCAAAACACATACCTTGCAAAGTTATATTTCTTTATTATATCTGTACGATGAGCATACTCAATACACATACCTTGCACAGTTATATTTCTTTATTGTATCTGTACAAAGAGGCATAATCAATACACATACTTTGCAGAGTTATGTCTCTTTATTATATCTGTATAACTGAGGCATACTCAATAGGCATACCTTGTAGAGATATGTTTTCTTTATTTATATCTGTACAATGAGCATTACGCAATACACATACATTGCAGAGTTTGTCCTTTATTATATCTGTACAATGGGCATACACAATTCACATACTTTGCGGAGTATGTTTCTTTATTATATATGTACAATGAGCATACTCAACTATACATACCTTGCAGAGTTATGTTTCTTTATTATATCTGTACAATGAGCATACACAATATACATACCTTGCAGAGGTTTTGTTTCTTTATTACATCTGTACAATGAGCATACTCTTTATACATACCTTGTAGATGTATGTTTCTTTATTATATTTTGTACAATGAGCATTCTCAATACACATACCCCTGCAGAGTTTATGTGTCTTAATTATATCTGTACAATGAGCATACTTAATACACATATATTGCAGAGTTATGTTTCTTTATTATATCCGTACACATGAGCATACTCAATACGCATACCTTGTAGAGATATGTTTCTTTATTATATCTGTACAATGAGCATACCTCAATACACATGCCTTTGCAGAGATATGTTTCTTATTTATATCTTTACAAATAAGGCACACTACAATACACATACACCTGTAGATATATGTTTCTTTATTATATCTGTACAATGAGCATACGCAATATACATACTTTTTAGAGTTATGTTTCTTTATTTTATCTGTTACAATGAGCATACTCAATACACATTACCATGCAAAGCTATGTTTCTTTTTTTATCTGCACAATGTGCATACTCAGTACACATAACTTGCTGAGTAATGTTTCTTTATTATATTCTGTACAATATGCATACTCAATACACTATACCTTGCAGAGTTATGTTTTTTTTATTATATCTTGTACAATGAGTATACCCAATACATATAACTTGTAGAGTTATGTTTTATTATTATATCTGTACAATGAGCATACTCAATACACATACCTTGTAGAGTTATGTTTCTTTATATATGTATACATTGGAGCATACTCAATATACATACCTTGCAGAGTTATGTTTCTTTATTATATCTGTACATGGAGGCATACTCAATACACATACCTGCTAGAATTATGTTTCTTTATTATATCTGTAACAATGAGCATACTCTATATTCGTACCTTGCAGAGATATGTTTCTTTATTATATGTATACATTGAGCATTACTCAATAAACATACCTTGTAGAGATATGTTTCTTTATTATATCTTTAAAATGAAGAATACTCAATATACATACCTTGTAGAGTTATGTTTCTTTATTATATATGTACAATGACCATACCCAATATACATACCTTGTAGAGTTATGTTTCTTTATTATATCTGTACAATGAGCATACTCAATACACATACCTTGCAGAGTTATGTGTCTTTATTATGTATGTAAAATGAGTATAATCAATACACATACCTTGTATAGTTATGTTTCTTTATTATATCTGTACAATGAGCAGACACAGTAGACATACATTGCAGAGTTATGTTTCCCTTATTATATCTGTACAATGAACATACTCAATACACATACCTTGCAGAGCTATGTTTCTTTATTATGACTGCACAATGTGCAATACTCTATACACATACCTTGCAGAGTCATGTTTCTTTTATTATATCTGTACAATGAGCATTCTCAATACACATACTTTGCACAGTTTTGTTTCTTTATTATATCTGTACAATGAGCACACACAATAAACATATCTTGCAGAGTTATATTTTTTTATTATATCTGTACAATGAGCATACTTAATACTCATATATTGCAGAGTTATGCTTTCTTTATTTATATCTGTAAACTGAGCATTTGAATACACATACCTTGCAGAGTTATGTTTCTTTTTTATATCTGTACAATGAGCATTCTCAATACACACACTTTGCACAGCTTTGTGTTACTTTATTATATCTGTACAATGAGCACAACACAATAAACAATATCTTGCAGAGTTATATTTCTTTATTATATCTGTACAATGAGCATACTTAATACACAAATATTGCAGAGTTATATTTCTTTATTTATCTGTACAATGAGCATACACAATAGACATACCTTGTAGAGTTGTGTCTTCTTTACTATATCTGTACACTGACCTTAGTCAATACACATACCTGGTAGAGTTAGGTCTCTTTATTATATATGTAAACTGAGCATTCTCAATACACACATTCCTTGCAGAGTTATGTTTCCTTATTTATATCTGTACAATGGAGAATTCACAATACGCATTACCTTGCCCAGTTATGTTTGTTTGTTATATCTGTAAAATGGGTAATACACAGTGCATATGCCTTTCAGAGTTATGTGTTCTTTATTATATTTGTACAAAGAGCATACTCAATACATATGCCTTTCAGGTTATATTTATTTATTATACGTGTACAATGAGCATACTCAATACACATGCTTGCAGAAGTTATGTTTCTTTATTATATCTGTACAATGAGCTAACACATAAACATACCTTGCAGAATTATGTTTCTTTATTATATCTGTACAATGAGCATACTCAATATACATTCATTGCAGAGTTATGTTTCTCTATTATATCATGTATATCTGAACACTGACCATAGTCAGTACACATACCTTGTAGAGTTATGTTTCTTTATTATATCTGTAAACTGAGCATAGTCAATACACATACCGTCCAGAGTTATGTTTCTTTATTATACGCTGTACAATGACATTCTCAATACACATAACTTGCCACAGTTATGTTTCTTTATTATATCTGTACAATGAGCATACGCAATACACATATATTGAAGAGTTATGTTTCTTTATTATATCTGTACCAAGAGCATACTCAATACACATACCTTGCACAGTTATGTTTCTTTATTTTATCTTTTAGAATGAGCATAACAAAATAGACATACCTGCAGAGTTATGTTTCTTCCTTATATCTGTTGCAATGAGCATAACTCAATACACATACATTGCAGAGTTATGTTCTTAATTTTATCTGTACAATGAGCATACACAATAGCCATACCTTGCGGAGTTATGTTTCTTTATTATATCTGAACTATGAGCATACTCAATAAACATACCTTGCAAAGTTATGTTTCTTTATTATATCTGTACCAAGAGCATACTCGATACACATACCTTGCACAGTTAATGTTCTTTATTTTATCTGTACAATGAGCATACACAATAGCCATACCTTGCAGAGTTATGTTTCTTTATTATAGCTGTAAAATGATCATACTCACTATACATACCTTGTAGAGTTATGTTTCTTTATTATATCTGAACAAGGAGCATACTCAATACACATACATTGCAGAGTTATGTTCTTTATTTTATCTGTACAATGAGCATACACAATAGCCATATCTTGCAGAGTTAGTGTTCTTTATTATAGCTGTAAAATGATCATACTCAATATACATACCTTGTAGAGTTATGTTTCTTTATTATATCTGGACAATGAGCATACGCAATATACATACCTTGCAGAGTTATGTTTCGTTATTACATCTGTACAATGAGCATAAACAATATATATACCTTGCAGAGTTATGTTTCTTTTATTATATGTGTAACAATGAGCATTCGTAAATAAACATACCTTGCAGACTTCTATGATTCTTTTATTATATCTGTACAATGAGCATACTCAATACACATACCTTTCAGAGTTATGTTTGTTTATTATATCTGCACGATGAGCATACTCAATACACATACCATGCAGAGTTATGTTTCTTTATTATATCTGTACAATGAGCCATATTCAATACACATGCCTTGCGGAAGATATGTTTCCGTTATATATCTGTACAATGAGCATACTCAATACCGCACCTTGCAGAGTTTATGTTTCTTTATTATATCTGTACAATGAGCATAATTCAATACACATGCCTTGCGGAGATATGTTTCGTTATTATATGTGTACAATGAGGCATACTCAATACACATACCTTGTAGAGATATATCGTTGTTATATCTGTACAATGAGCATACTCAATACACATGCTTGCAGAGTTATTTTTTTTATTATATCTGTACAATGAGCATACTCAATAAACAATACCTTAGTAGAGTTATGTTTCTTTATTATATCTGTACAATGAGCATACTCAATATACATACATTGCAGTGTTTATGTTCATTATTTTATCTGTACAATGAGCATACAAATAGCCATACTTTGCAGAGTTATGTTTCTTTATTATAGCTGTAAAATGATCATACTCAATATATATACCTTGTAGAGTTATGTCTCTTTATTATATCTGTATAATGAGCATACGCAATACACATACCTTGCACAGTTATGTTTCTTTATTTTATCTTTAGAATGAGCATACACAAAATAGACATACCTTGCAGAGTTATGTTTCTTCCTTATATCTGTGCAATGAGCACACTCATTACACATACATTGCAGAGTTATGTTCTTAATTTTATCTGTATAATGAGCATACACAATAGCCATACCTTGCGGAGTTATGTTTCTTATTATAGCAGTACAATGATCATACTTAATATACATACCTTGTAGAGTTATGTATTCTTTATTATATCTGAACTATGAGCATACTCAATATACATACCTTGCAGAGTTATGTTTCTTTATTATATATGTACAATGAGTATATTCAATATAAATACCCTTGCAGGGTTATGTTTCGTTATTATATATGTGCAATGAGCATACTCAATATACATACCTTGCAGACTTATGATTCTTTATTATATCTGTACAATGAGAATACTCAATACACATACCTTGCAGAGTTATGTTTCTTTATTATATCTGTACCATGAGCATACTGAGAATACATACCTTGCACAGTTTATGTTTTTTTATTTTATCTGTACAATGAGCATACCCAATAGACATACCTTGCAGAGCTGTGTTTCTTTACTATATCTGTACACTGAACATAGTCAATACACATACCTTGTAGAGTTATGTTTCTTTATTATATCTGTAAACTGAGCATCCTCAATACACATACCTTGCAGAGTTATGTTTCTTTATTATATCTGTACAATGAGCATTCAAAATTACACATACATTGCACATTTATGTTTCTTTATATAACTGTACAATGAGCACACACAATAAACATATCTTGCAGAGTTATATTTCTTTATTATATCTGTACAATGAGCAATACTCAATATTCATACCTCTTAACAGTTATGTTTTTTTATTTTATCTGCAATGAGCATACACAATAGACATACCTTGCAGAGTTGTGTTTCTTTACTATATCTGTACACTGACCCATAGTCAATTACGCATACCTGGTAGGGTAAGGTTTCGTTATTAATATGTAAACTGAGCATAACTCAATACAACACATTCCTTGCAGAGTTATGTTTCTTTATTATATTTGTACAATGAGAATTCACAATAAACATACCTTGCCCAGTTATGTTTCTTTATTATATCTGTCAAATGAGCATACTCAATGAAAAAGACTTGCAGAGTTATGTTTTCTTATAATATCTGTACAATGAGCATACTCAATACACATGCCTTCGAGGTTATATTTCTTTATTATATGTGTACAATGAGCATACTCAATACACATGCCTTGCAGAGAGTTATGTTTCTTTATTATATCTGCTACAATGAGCTTACACAATAAACATACCTTGCAGAATTATGTGTTCTTTATTATATCTGTACTAAGAGCATACTCAATATACATACATTGCAGGGTTATGTTTCGATATTATATCATGTATATCTGTACACTGACCATAGTCAATACACATACCTTGTAGAGTTATGTTTCTTTATTTATAGCTTTACAATGAGCATTCTCAATACACATAACTTGCCAAAGTTATGTTTCTTAATTATATCTGTACAATGAGCATACGCAATAAACATATATTTGAGAGTTATGTTTTTTATTATATCTGTACCAAGAGCATACTCGATACACATACCTTGCACAGTTATGTTCTTTATTTTATCTATACAATGAGCATACACAATAGCCATACCTTGCAGAGTAATGTTCTTTATTATAGCTGTAAAATGATCAAACTCAATATACATACCTTGTAGAGTTATGTTTCTTTATTATATCTGAACAATGAGCATACTCAATACACATACGATTGCAGAGTTATGTTTCGTTATTATATCTGTACAATGAGCATAAACAATATATATATACCTTGCAGAGCTATGTTTCTTTATTATATGTGTAAAATGAGCATATTCAATACACATGCCTTGCGGAGATATGTTTCGTTATTATTATCTGTACAATGAGCATACTCAATACCGCACCTTGCAGAGTTATGTTTCTTTATTATATCTGTACAATGAGCATAATCAATACACATGCCTTGCGGAGATATGTTTCGTTATTAAATGTGTACAATGAGCATACTCAATACACATACCTTGTAGAGATATATCGTTTGTATATCTGTACAATGAGCATACTCAATACACATGCCTTGCAGAGTTTTTTTTTTTTATTATATCTGTACAATGAGCATACTCAATAAACATACCTTGTAGAGTTATGTTTCTTTATTATATCTGTACAATGAGCATACTCAATATTACATACATTGCAGGTGTTATGTTCATTATTTTATTCTGTACAATGAGCATACAAATTAGCTCATACTTTGCAGAGTTATGTTTCTTTATTATAGCTGTAAAATGATCATACTCAATATATATACCTTGTAGAGTTATGTCTCTTTATTATATCTGTATAATGAGGCATACGCAATACACATACCTTGCACAGTTATGTTTCTTTATTTTATCTTAGAATGAGCATACAAAATAGACATACCTTGCAGAGTTATGTTTCTTCCTTATATCTGTGCAATGAGCAACACTCAATACACATACATTGCAGAGATTATGTTCTTAATTTTATCTGTACAATGAGCATACACAATAGCCATACCTTGCGGAGTTATATGTTTCTTTATTATAGAAGTACAATGATCATACTTAATATACATACCTTGTAGAGTTATTTTTCTTTATTATATCTGAACTATGAGCATACTCAATATACATACCTTGCAGAGTTATGTTCTTTATTATATATGTACAATGAGTATATTCAATATAAATAACCTTGCAGGGTTATGTTTCGTTATTATATATGTGCAATGAGCATACTCAATATACATACCTTGCAGACTTATGATTCTTTATTATATCTGTACAATGAGAATACTCAATATACATACCTTGCAGAGTTATGTTTCTTTATTATATCTGTACCATGAGCATACTGTGAGAATACATACCTTGCACAGTTATGTTTTTTATTTTATCTGTACAATGAGCATACCCAATAGACATACCTTGCAGAGCTGTGTTTTCTTTACTATATCTGTACACTGAACATAGTCAATACACATACCTTGTAGAGTTATGTTTCTTTATTATATCTGTAAACTGAGCATCCTCAATACACATACCCTTGCAGAGTTATGTTTCTTTATTATATCTGTACAATGAGCATTCTAAATACACATACATTGCACATTTATGTTTCTTTATTTATAACTAGTACAATGAGCACACACAATAAACATATCTTGCAGAGTTATATTTCTTTATTATATCTGTACAATGAGCATACTCAATATTCATAACTCTTAACAGTTATGTTTTTTTATTTTATCTGCAATGAGCATACACAATAGACATACCTTGCAGAGTTGTGTTTCTTTACTATATCTGTACACTGACCATAGTCAATACGCATACCTGGTAGGGTAAGGTTTCTTTATTATATATGTAAACTGAGCATACTCAATACACACATTCCTTGCAGAGTTATGTTTCTTTATTATATTTAGTACAATGAGAATTCACAATAAACATACCTTGCCCAGTTATGTTTCTTTTATTATATCTGTCAAATGAGCACTACTCACTGCAAAAGCCTTGCAGAGTTATGTTTCTTTATAATATCTGTACAATGAGCATACTCAATACACATGCCTTCCAGGTTTTATTTCTTTTATTATATGTGTACAATGAGCATACTCAATACACATGCCTTGCAGAGGTGTTATGTATCTTTATTATATCTGTACAATGAGCTTACACAATAAACATATCTTGCAGAGTACTATTTTCTTTATTATATCTGTACAATGACGCATACTCAATATTTCATACCTCTAACAGTTATGTTTTTTTATTTTATCTGCAATGAGCATACACAATAGACATACCTTGCAGAGTTGTGTTTCTTTACAATATCTGTACACTGACCATAGTCAATACGCATACCTGGGTAGGGTAAGGTTTCTTTATTATATATGTAAACTGAGCATACTCAATTACACACATTCCTTGGCAGAGTTATGTTTCTTTATTATATTTGTACAATGAGAATTCACAATAAACATACCTTTGCCCAGTTATGTTTCTTTATTATATCTGTCAAATGAGCTATACTCACTGCAAAAGCCTTGCAGAGTCATGTTTCTCTTATAATATCTGTACAATGAGCATACTCAATACACATGCCTTCCAGGTTATATTTCTTTATTTTATATGTGTACATTGAGCATACTCAATACACATGCCTTGCAGAGGTGTTATGTTTCTCTTTATTTTATCTGTGACTATGAGCTTACACAATAAACATACCCTTGCAGAATTATGTGTCTTTATTATATCTGTACTAAGAGCATACTCAACATAATACATTGCAGGGTTATGTTTCTCTATTATATCATGTATATCTGTACAACTGACCATAGTCAATACACTTACCCTTGTAGAGTTATGTTTTTTATTATATCTGTACAATGAGCATTCTCAATACACATAACTTGCAAAGTTATGTTTCTTTATTATATCTTTACAATGAGCATACGCAATAAACATATATTGAAGAGTTATGTTTCTTTATTATATCTTTACCAAGAGCATACTCGATACACATACCTTGCACAGTTATGTTCTTTATTTTATCTGTACAATGAGCATACACAATAACCATACCTTGCAGAGTTATTGTTTCTTTATTATAGCTGTAAAATGATCATACTCAATATACATACTTTGTAGAGTTATGTTTCTTCATTATATCTGAACAATGAGGATACTCAATATACATACCTTGCAGAGTTATGTTTCGTTATTATATCTGTACATATGAGCATAAACAATTATATTATACCTTGCAGAGCTATGTTTTTCTTATTATACGTGTAAAATGAGCATTCACAATATACATACCTTGCAGACTTTATGATTCATTATTATATCTGCACAATGAGCATACTCAATAAACATACATTTCAGAGTTATGTTTGTTTATTATACCTGCACGATGAGCATACTCAATACACATACCGTTGCAGAGTTATGTTTCTTCATTATATATGTAAAAGGATCATACTCAATACACATACCTTGTAGAGTTTTGTTTCTTATTTATCTCTGTACAATGAGCATACTCAATATACATACCTTGCAGAGTTATGTTTCTTTATTATATCTGTACACTGAGCTTACTCAATGCACATAACTTGTATAGTTATGTTTCTTTATTATATATATACAATGAGCATACTCAATACACATACAATGCAGAGTTATGTTCTTTATCATATCTGTACAATGAGCATACACAATACACTTACCTTTCAGAGTTATTTTTTCTTTATTGTAGCTGTACAATGAGCATAATCAATAGACATACCTTGCAGAGTTATGTTTGTGTATTATATCTGTGCAATGATCATACTCAATACACATACCTTGTAGAGTAATGTTTCTTTATTATATCTGTACAATGAGCATACTCAATACAACACCTAACAGATTTATTTTTCTTTATTATATATGTACAATGATCATACTCAAGAAGAAATATAAAAAGATTGGACATGGAAAGTGGCATTCGAGGAGGACAGTAAACCACAAAACACATAAACAAACACGCAAACAGACAAACAAGAAGGCAAAAGCAATAATAAATGCAAACGACATCACAAACACAAAAAGGGTTGACTATAGGGCTACCGCCTTGGAACGGTAATACATCCCCAGTGGCCTACTTTATGCTCATTGTATAAGTATAAGTTTCTTAATATATCAATACCTGCTGAGTTATGTTTCTTTATTATATCTGTACACTGAGAATACTCAATACACATACCATGTAGAACTATGTTTGTTTATTATATCTGTACACTGAGCAAACTCAATGCACATACCTTGTAAACTTATGTTTCTTTACTATCTCTTTACAATGAGCATACTCAATACACGCTCAGTTTACAGATACTCTACAAGGTATGTGTATTGACTATGGTCTGTGTACAGATATAATAAAGAAACACAACTCTGCAAGGTATGTCTATTGTGTATGCTCATTGTACAGATAAAATAAAAAAAACATAACTGTGCAAGGTATGTATATTGAGTATGCCCATTGTACAGATATAATAAAGAAACAAAACTCTGCGATGTATGTCTATTGTGTATGCTCGTAGTACAATTATAATTAAGAAATATAACTCTACAAGGTATGTGTTTTGAGTATGCTCATTGTACAGATATAACAAAGAACCACAACTCTGCAAGTTATGTGTATTGAGTATGCTCATTGTACAGATATAATAAAGAAACATAACTCTGCAATGTATGTCTATTGAGTATGCTCATTGTACATATATAATAAAGAAACATAACTCTACAAGGTATGTGTATTGTGTATGCCCATTGTACAGATAAAATAATGAAACATATCTCTGCAAGGTATGTGTACAGTGTATACTTATTTTACAGATATAATAAAGAAACATATCTCTGCAAGGTATGTGTATTGAGTAAGCTTATTGTACAGATTAAATAGAGAAACATAACTCTAAAAGGTATGTTTATTGAGTACGCCAATTGTACAGATATGATAAGGAAACATAACTCTGCAAGGTATGTGTATGGTGAATGCTCATTGTACAAATATAATAAAGAAATATGACCCTGCAAGGTATGTGTATTGAGCATGGTCATTGTACTTATATAATAAAGAAGAAATAAATCTGCAAGGTATGTGTTTTGAGTATGCTCATTGTACAGATATAATAAAGAAACATAACTCTGCAAGGTGTGTGTATTGTGTATGCTCATTGTACATATAATAAAGAAACATAATTCTGCGAGGTATGTGTATTGTGTATGCTCATTGTACAGATAAAATAAAAAAATATAACTGTCCTAGGTATGTATATTGAGTATGCTCATGGTACAGATATAATAAAGAAACAAAACTCTGCAAGATATGTCTATTGAAAATGCTCAGTGTACACATAATTCTGCAAAAAATGTGTATTAAGTATGCTCATTGTACAGATATAATAATGATACATAACTCTGCAAGGTATCTCAGTTGTGAGTGCTCATTGTACAGATATAATAAAGAAACATAACTGTGCAAGGTATGTGTATTGAGAATTGTCATTGCACAGATATAATAAAGAAAAATAACTCTACAAGGTATGTGTATTGACTATGGTCAGTGTAAACATATAATAAAGAAACATAACTCTGAAATGTATATATTGAGTATGCTCATTGTACAGATATAATAAAGAAACATAACTCTGCAAGGTATGACTATTGTGTATGCTCATTGTACAGATTTAATTAATAAACATAACCCTACAAGGTATGTCTATTGAGTATCCTCATTGTACAGATATAATAAAGAAACATAACTCTGCAAGGTATGTGTATTGAATATGCTCATTGTACTGATATATTAAGGAAGCATAACTCTGGAAGGTACGTATATTGAGTATGCTCATTGTACAGATATAATAAAGAAACATAACTGTACAAGGTATGTGTATTGTTTATGCCCATTGTACAGATATAATAAAGAAATATATCTCTGAAAGTGATGTGTACAGAGTATGCTTATTTTACAGATATAATAAAGAAACATATCTCTGCAAGGTATGTGTATCGAGTATGCCTATTGTACAGATTAAATAGAGAAACATAACTCTAAAAGGCATGTGTATTGAGTACGTCCATTGTACAGATAGGATAAAGAAATATGACCCTGCAAGGTATGTGTATTGAGTATGCTCATTGTATTTATATCATAAAGACATATAACTCTGCAAGGTATGTGTTTTGAGTATGTTCATTGTACTGATATAGTAAAGAAACATAACTCTGCAAGGTGTGTGTATTGTGTATTATCATTGTACAGATATAATAAAGAAACATAACACTGCAAGGTATGTGTATTGACTATGCTCATTGAACAGATATAATAAAGAAACATAACTCTACAAGGTATGTATATTGAGTATGCGCATTGTACGGAAATAATAAAGAAACATAACTCTGCAAGGTATGTCTATTGTGTTCGCTCATTGTACAGATATAATAAAATATTATCTCTGAAAGGTATGTGTATTGCGTAAGCTCAATTACCAGATATAATAACGAAACATAACTCTGCAAGGTATGTTTATTGAATATGCTCATTGTACAGATATAATGAAGAAACATAGCTCTGCAAGGTATGTATATTGCGTATGCTCATTGTACAATCATAATAAAGAAACATATGTCTGCAAGGTATGTGTATTGAGTATGCTCATTTTACACATATAATAAAGAAACTTAACTCTGCAAGGTATATGTACTGAGAATGCTCATTGTACAGATATAAAATAGAAATATAACTCTGCAAGTTATGTGTATTGAGTATGCTCATTGTACAGATATAATAAAGAAACATACCTCTGCAATGTATATCTCTTGAGTATGCTCACTGTTCAGATATAATAAAGATACATAACTCTGCAAGGTATATGTATTGTGTATGATCACTGTACAGTTTTAATAAAGTCACTTAACTCTACAAGGTATGTCTATAGTGTATGCTCATTGTGCAGATATAATAACGAAAAATAACTCTGCAAGGTATGTCTATTTAAAATGCTCAGTGTACAGATATAATAAGGAAATATATAATTAATAAACATAACTCTGCAATATATGTGTATTAAGTATGCTCATTGTACAGATATAATAATAACTGTGCAAGGTATGTGTATTGAGAATGCTCATTGCACAGATATATTATTTAAAAATAACTCTGCAAGGTATGTGTACTGAGTATGCTCAGTTTACAGATATAATAAAGAAAAATAACTCTACAAGTATGTGTATTGACTATGGTCAGAGTACAAATATAATAAAGAAACACAACTCTGCAATGTATATATTGAGTATGCTCATTGTACATATTTAATTAAGAAACATAACTCTACAAGGTATGTGTATTGAGTATCCTCATTGAACAGATATAGTCAAGAAACATAACTCTACAAGGTATGTGTATTGTGTATCCTCATTGTACAGATATAATAAAGAAACATAACTCTACAAGGTATGTGTATTGAGTTTGCTCATTGTACAGATGGAATAAAGAAACATAACTCCGCAAGACATGTGTATTGAGTATTCTCATTGTACAGATATAATAACGAAATGTAACCTACAAGGCATGTGTATTGATTATGCTCATTGTACAGATATAATAAACAAAAATAACTCTGCAAGGTACGTGTATTAAGTATGCTCATTGTACAGATAAAATAAAGAAACATAACTGTGCAAGGTATGTGTATTGAGTATGCTCATGTTAAATATATAATAAAGAAACATAACTCTGCAAGGTATATGTATTGAGAATGCTGATTGTACAGATATAATATAGCAATATAACTCTGCAAGGTATGTGTATTGAGTATGCTCATTGTACAGATATAAAAAAGAAACATAACTCTGCAAGGTATGTGTATTGTGTATGCTCATTGTACAGATATAATAAAGAAACATAGCTCTGCAATGTATATCTATTTATATGCTCACTGTACATATATAATAAAGAAACATAACTGTGCAAGGTATATGTATTGTGCATTCTCACGGTACAGTTATAACAAAGAAACTTAACTTTACAAGGTATTTCTATAGTGTATGCTCATTGTACAGATATAATAACGACACATAACTCTGCAAGGTATGTCTATTGAAAATGTTCAGTGTACAGATATAATAAAGAAACATAACTCTACAAGGTATGTGTATTGAGTATGCAAAGTGTACATATATAATTAAGAAACATAACTCTGCAATATATGTATATTAAGTATGCTTATTGTGTAGATATAATAAAGAAACATAACTGTGCAAGGTATGTGTATTGAGTGTGCTCATTGTACAGATATAATAAAGAAACATAACTGTGCAAGGTATGTGTATTGTGTGTGCTCATTGTACAGATATAATAAAGAAACATAACTCTGCAAGGTATGTGTATACAGTATGCTCAGTTTACAGATATAATAAAGAAAAATAACTCTACAAGGTATGTGTATTGACTATGGTCAGTGTACAAATATAATAAAGAAACATAACTCTGAAATATATATATTGAGTATGCTCATTGTACAGATTTAATTAAGAAACATAACTCTACAAGGTATGTGTATTGAGTATACTCATGGTACAGATATAATAAAGAAACATAACTCTACAAGGTATGTGTATTGGGTGTGCTCATTGTACAGATATAATAAAGAAACATAACTCTACAAGGTATTAGTATTAAGTATGCTCATTGTACAGATAGAATAAAGAAACATATACCTGCAATGCATGTATATTGAGTATGCGCATTGTACAGATATAATAAAGAAACATAACTCTGCAAGGTATGTCTATTGTGTTCGCTCATTGTACAGATAAACTAAAATATTATCTCTGCAAGGTATGTGTATTGCGTGAGCTCAATCACCAGATATAATAACGAAACATAACTCTGCAAGGTATGTGTATGGTGTATGCTAACTGTACATATATAAAAAAGAAATATAACGCTGCAAAATATGTGTATTCAGTATGCTCATAGTATAGATATAATAAAAAAACATAACTCAACAAGGTATGTGTTTTGAGTATGCTCATTGTACAGATATAATAAAGAAACATAACTCTGCAAAGTATGTGTATTGTGTATGCTCATTATACAGATATAATAAAGAACATAACCCTGCAATGTATGTGTATTGAGTATGCTCAGTGTACAGATATAGTAAAGAAACATAACTCTACAAGTTATGTGTATTGAGTATGGTCAGTGTACAGATATAATAAAGAAACATAACTCTGCAAGGTATGTGTATTGAATATGCTCATTGTGAAGATATAATAAATAATCATATCTTTGCAAGGTATGTGTATTGAGTATGCTCATTGTACAGATATAATAAAGAAACATAACTCTGCAATGTATGTTTATTGAGTATGCTCATTGTACAAATATAATAAAGAAAGATAACTCTGCAAAGTATGTTTATTGAGTATGCTCATTGTACAGATGTAATAAAGAAATATAACTCTACAAGATATATGTATTGAGTATGCTCATTGTACAGATATAATACAGGAACATAACTCTAAAAGGTATGTGAATTGAGTATGCTCATTTTACAGATATAAAAAAGAAAGATAACTCTGCAAGGTATGTGTACTGATTATGCTCATTGCACAGATATAATAAAGAAACATAACTCTGCAAGGTATGTGTATGGTGTATGCTAGCTGTACATAAATAAAAAAGAAATATAACGCTGCAAGATATGTGTATTCACTATGATCATAGTATAGATATAATGAAGAAATATAACTCTGCAAGGTATGTGTTTTGAGTATGCTCATTTTACAGATATAATAAAGAAACATCTCTGCAAAGTATGTGTATTGTGGATGCTCATTATACAGATATAATAAAGAAACATTACTCTGCAATGAGTTGTACTGAGTATGCTCATTGTACAGATATAATAACGAAACATAACTCTACAAGATATGTGTATTGAATATGTACATTGTACTGATATATTTAAGAAGCATAACTCTGGAAGGTATGTATATTGAGTATGCTCATTGTTCAGTTATAATACAGAGACATAACTCTACAAGGTATGTGTTTTGTGTATGCCCATTGTACAGATATAATGAAGAAATATAACTCTGCAAGGTATGTGTACAGAGAATGCTCATTTTACAGATATAACTCTACTCTGGAAGGTATGTGTATTGTGTATGCCCATTGTACAGCTATAGAAACATAACTCTGCAAGGTATGTCTATTGTGTTCGCTCATTGTACAGATATAATAAAAAAAATATCTCTGCAAGGTATGTGTAGTGCGTAAGCTCAGTGACCAGATATAATAACGAAACATAACTCTGCAAGGTATGTATATTTAATATGCTCATTGTACAGATATAATAAAGAAACATAACTCAGCAAGGTATGTATATAGCGTATGCTCATTGTACATTTATAATAAAGAAACATAACTCTGCAATGTATGTATATTAAGTATGCTCATTGTACAGATATAATAAAGAAACACAACTCTGCTAGGTATGTCTATTGTGTATGCTCGTTGTACATATATAATTAAGAAACATAACTCTACCAGATATGTGTATTGAGTATGCTCATTGTACATATATAATAAAGAAGCATAACTCTGCAGGCATGTGCATTTAGTATGCTCATTGTACAGATATAATACAGAAACATACCTCTGCAATGTATGTGTATTGAGTATGCTCATTGTACAGATATAATAAAGAAAAATATCTCCGCAAGGCATGTGCATTGAGTATGCTCATTGTACAGATATAATAAAGAAACATAACTCTGCAAGGTATTTTTATTGAGAATGCTCATTGTACAGATACAATAACAAAACATATCTCTGCAAGGTATGTATATTGAGTATGCTCATTATACAGATATAATAAAGAAAGATAACTCTGCAATATATGTGTATTCAGAATGCTCATTGTACTGTTATAATAAAGAAACTTAACTCTGCAAGGTATGTCTATTGTGTTTGCTCATTGTACACATATAATAAAGAAAAATAACTGTGCAAGGTATGTGTATTGAGAATGCTCATTGTACAGATATAATAAAGAAACATAACTCTGCAAGGTATGTATATTGCCTATGCTCATTGTACAGATACAATAAAGAAACATAACTCCGCAAGGTGTGTGTATGGAGTATGCTCATTGTGCAGATATAATAAAGAAACATATCTGTGCAAGGTATTTGTATTGAGTATGCTCATTGTACAGATATAATAAAGAAACATAACTCTACAATATATGTGTATTCAGTGAGCTCATTGTACAGTTATAATAAAGAACCATAACTCTGCAAGGAATGAGTATTGAGTATGCAAATTGTACAGATATAATAAAGAAACATAAATCTGCAAGATGTGTATATTGAGTAGGCTTATTGTACAGTTATAATAAAGGACATAATTCTGCAATATATGTGTATTGAGTATTCTCATTGTACAGATATAATAAAGAAACATAACTCTGCAATATAAATGTAATCAGTATGCTCATTGTACAGTTATAATTAAGAACCATAACTCTGCAAGGTATGTCTATTGTGTTTGCTCATTGTACAGATATAATAAAGATACATAACCCTGCAAGGTATGTATGTATTGAGTATGCTCATTGTACAGATATAATAAAGAAAGATAACTCTGCAGGGTATGTGTATTGAGTATGCTCAGTGTACAGATAACATAAAGAAACATAGCTCTGTAAGGTATGTGTATTGAGTATGCTCATTGTACAGATAAAATAAAGAAACATAACTCTACAAGGTATGTATATTGAGTATACTCATTGTACAGATATAATAAAGAAACATATCTCTGCAAGGTATGTATATTGAGTATGCTCATTGTACAGATATAATAAAGAAACATAACTCAGGAAGGTATGTGTATTGAGTATGCTCATTGTACAGGTATAATGAAAAAACATCACTCTACAAGGTATGTGTATTGAGTATGCTCATTGTAGAGATATAATAAAGATACATAACTATGCAAGGTATGTGTATTGATAATGCTCATTGTACATATATAATAAAGAAACATAACTCTGCAAGGTATGTGTATTGATTATGCTCATTGTACAGATATAATAAAGAAACAGAACTCTGCAAGGTATGTGTATTGAGTATGCTCATTGTACATATATTATAAAGAAACATAACTCTGCAAGGTTTGTCTATTGTGTTTGCTCAATGTACAGATATAATAAAGATACATAACTATGCAAGGTATGTGTATTGAGAATGCTCATTGTACAGATATAATAAAGAAATATAATTCTGCAAGGTATGTATATTGCGTATGCTCATTGTACAGATACAATAAAGAAACATAACTCCGCCAGGTATGTGTATGGAGTATGCTCATTGTGAAGATATAATAAAGAAACATATATGTGCAAGATATGTATATTGATTATCCTCATTGTACAGATATAATAAAGAAACATAACTCTACAATATATGTCTATTCACTATGCTCATTGTACAGTTATGATAAAGAAACATAACTCTTAAAGGTATGTCTATTTTGTTTGCTCATTGTACATATATAATAAAGACACATAACTGTGCAAGGTATGTGTATTGAGAATGCTCATAGTACAGATATAATAAAGAAACATAACTCTGCAAGGTGTTGTATTGAGTATGCTCATTGTACAGATATAATAACGAAACATAACTCTGCAAGGTATGTGTATTGACTATGGTCAGTGTACAGATATAATGAAGAAACATAACTCTGCAATATATGTATAATGAGTATGCTCATTGTACAGATATAATAAAGAAACATAGCTCTGTAAGGTATGTGTATTGAGTATGCTCATTGTACAGATAAAATAAAGAAACATAACTCTACAAGGTATGTATATTGAGTATACTCATTGTACAGATATAATAAAGAAACATATCTCTGCAAGGTATGTATATTGAGTATGCTCATTGTACAGATATAATAAAGAAACATAACTCAGGAAGGTATGTGTATTGAGTATGCTCATTGTACAGGTATAATGAAAAAACATCACTCTACAAGGTATGTGTATTGAGTATGCTCATTGTACAGATATAATAAAGATACATAACTATGCAAGGTATGTGTATTGATAATGCTCATTGTACATATATAATAAAGAAACATAACTCTGCAAGGTATGTGTATTGAGTATGCTCATTGTACAGATATAATAAAGAAACAGAACTCTGCAAGGTATGTGTATTGAGTATGCTCATTGTACATATATTATAAAGAAACATAACTCTGCAAGGTTTGTCTATTGTGTTTGCTCAATGTACAGATATAATAAAGATACATAACTATGCAAGGTATGTGTATTGAGAATGCTCATTGTACAGATATAATAAAGAAATATAATTCTGCAAGGTATGTATATTGCGTATGCTCATTGTACAGATACAATAAAGAAACATAACTCCGCCAGGTATGTGTATGGAGTATGCTCATTGTGAAGATATAATAAAGAAACATATATGTGCAAGATATGTATATTGATTATCCTCATTGTACAGATATAATAAAGAAACATAACTCTACAATATATGTCTATTCAGTATGCTCATTGTACAGTTATGATAAAGAAACATAACTCTTAAAGGTATGTCTATTTTGTTTGCTCATTGTACATATATAATAAAGACACATAACTGTGCAAGGTATGTGTATTGAGAATGCTCATAGTACAGATATAATAAAGAAACATAACTCTGCAAGGTGTTGTATTGAGTATGCTCATTGTACAGATATAATAACGAAACATAACTCTGCAAGGTATGTGTATTGACTATGGTCAGTGTACAGATATAATGAAGAAACATAACTCTGCAATATATGTATAATGAGTATGCTCATTGTACAGATATAATAAAGAAACATAACTCTGCAAGGTATGTTTATTGTGTTTGCTCATTGTACAGATATAATAAAGACATATAACTGTGCAAGGTATGTGTATTGAGAATGCTCATTGTACAGATATAATAAAGAAACATAACTCTGCAAGGTGTTGTATTGAGTATGCTCATTGTACAAATATAATAACGAAACATAACTCTGCAAGGTATTTGTATTGACTATGGTCAGTGTACAGATATAATGAAGAAACATATCTCTGCAAGGTTTGTCTATTGCGTTTGCTCATTGTACAGATATAATAAAGATACATAACTATGCAAGGTATGTGTATTGAGAATGCTCATTGTACAGATATAATAAAGAAACATAACTCTGCAAGGTATGTATATTGTGTATGCTCGTTGTACATATATAATTAACAAACATAACTCTACAAGATATGTGTATTGAGTATGCTCATTGTACAGAAATAATAAAGAAACATAAATCTGCAAGGTATGTTTATTGACTATGCTCATGGTACAGATATAATAAAGAAACATTATTCTGCAATATATGTGTATTAAGTATGCTATTTGTACAGATATAATAAAGAAACATAACTGCGCTCGGTATGTGTATTGAGAATGCTCATTGTACAGATATAATAAAGAAACACAACTCTACAAGGTATGTCTATTGTGTATGCTCTTTGTACATATATAATTAAGAAACATAACTCTACAAGGTATGTGTATAGAGTATGCTCATTGTACAGATATAATAACGAAACACAACTCTGCAAAGTATGTCTATTGTGTATGCTCGTTGTACATATAAAATTAAGAAACATAACTCTACAAGGTATGTGTATAGAGTATGCCCATGGTACAGATATAATAAAGAAAAAAAACCTGCAAGGCATGTATATTGAGTATGCTCATTGTACAGATATAATAACGAAACATAACTCTGCAAGGTATGTGTATTGACTATTGTCAGTGTACAGATATAATGAAGAAACAAAACTCTGCAATATATGTGTATTGACTATTGTCAGTGTACCGATATAATAAAGAAACACAACTCTGCACGGTATGTCTATTGTGTATGCTCGTTGTACAGATCTAATAAATAAATATAACCTGCAGGGCATTTGTATCGAGTATGCTCTGTTTACAGATATAATAAAGAAAGATAACTCTGCAAGGTATGTATATTGAGTATGCTCATTGTACAGATATAATAAAGAAACATAACTCTACAAGGTATTTGTATTGAGTATGCTCAGTTTACAGATATAATAAAGAAACATAACTCTACAAGGCATGTTTATTGACTATGGTCCGTGTACAGATATAACGAAGAAACATAACTCTGCAAGTTATGTTTATTGAGTATGCCCATTGTACAGATATAATAAAGAAACACAACTCTGCAATGTATGTCTATTGTTTATGCTCGTTGTACAGATATAATTAAGAAACATAACTCTACAAGGTATGCGTTTTGAGTATGCTCATTGCACAGATACAATAAAGAACCATAACTCTGCAAGTTATGTGTATTGAGTATGCTCATTGTACAGATATAATAAAGAAATATAACTCTGCAATGTAGGTCTATTGGTTATGCTCATTGTACAGATATAATAAAGAACCATAACTCTGCAAGTTATGTGTTTTGAGTATGCTCATTGTACAGATATAATAAAGAAACATAACTCTGCAATGTATGTCAATTGTGTATGCTCGTTGTACATATATAATTAAGAAACATAACTCTACAAGATATGTGTATTGAGTATGCTCATTGTACAGATATAATAAAGAAGCATTACTCTGCAGGTATGAGCATTGAGTATGCTCATTGTACAGACATAATAAAGAAACATACCACTGCAATGTATGTGTATTGAGTATGCTCATTGTACAGATATGATAAAGAAACATAACTCTGCAAGGTATGTGTATTGCGTTTGCTCATTGTACAGATACAACAAAGAAACATAACTCTACAAGTTATGTGTATTGAGTATACTCATTGTACAGATATAATAAAGGAGCATAACTCTGCAAGGTATGTATACTGAGTATGCTCATTATACAGATATAGTAAAGAAACATAACTCTGCAAGGTATGTGTATTGCGTATGCTCATTGTACAGATAAAATAAAGAAACATAACTCCGCAAGGTATGAGTATGGAGTATGCTCATTGTGCAGATATAATGAAGAAACATATCTGTGCAAGGAATGTGTATTGAGTATGCTCATTGTTCAGATATAATAAAGAAACATAACTCTGCAAGGTATGTGTATTGAGTATGCTCATTGTACTGATTACATATTTAATAAAGAACCATAACTCTGCAAGGTATGAGTATTGAGTATGCAAATTGTACAGATATAATAAAGAAACATAAATCTGCAAGGTGTGTGTATTGAGTATGCTCATTGTACAGTTATAATGAAGGACATAAATCTGCAATATATCTATATTGAGTATTCTCATTGTACAGATATAATAAAGAAACATAGCTCTGCAATATATATGTAATCAGTATGCTCATTGTACAGTTATAATTAAGAAACATAACTCTGCAAGGTATGTCTTTTGTGTTTGCTCATTGTACAGATATAATAAAGATACATAACTATGCAAGGTATTTGTATTGAGTATGCTCATTGTACAGATATAATAAAGAAACATAACTCTGCAAGGTATGTTTATTGCGTATGCTCATTGTACAGATATAATAAAGAAAGATAACTCTGCAGGGTATGTGCATTGAGTATGCTCATTGTACAGATAAAATAAAGAAACATAACTCTACAAGGTATGTATATTGAGTATACTCATTGTACAGATATAATAAAGAAACATAACTCTGCAAGGTATGTATATTGAGTATGCTCATTATACAGATATAATAAAGAAACATAACTCTGCAAGGTATGTGTATTGAGTATGCTCGTTGTACAGAAACAATAAACAAACATAACTCTAGAAGGTATGTTTATTGAGTATGCTCATTGTACAGATATATTCAGTTCTTACACATATATATTACGTTCTTACACATATATATTCCGTTCTTACGCATATATATTCCGTTCTTACGCATATATATTCCATTCCTACGCATATATATTCAGTTCTTACGCATATATATTCAGTTCTTTTGCATATATATTCAGTTCTTACGCATATATATTTAGTTCTTACGCATATATATTCAGTTCTTACGCATGTATATTCAGTTCTTACGCATATATATTCCGTTCTTAGACATATATTTTCTTACACATATATTCCGTTCTTACACATATATATTCAGTTCTTACACATATATATTCCGTTTTTACACATATATATTCCGTTCTTACGTATATATATTCAGTTTTTATGAATATATATTCAGTTCTTACGCATATATATTCAGTTGTTACACATATATATTCAGTTGTTACACATATATATACAGTTGTTACACATATATATTCCGTTCTTACACATATATATTCCATTCTTACACGTACATATTCCGTTCTTGCACATATATATTCCGTTCTTACACATATATATTCCGTTCTTACACATATATATTCCGTTCTTACGCATATATATTCAGTTCTTACGCATATATATTCAATTCTTACACATATATATTCAGTTCTTACACATATATATTCAGTTCTTACACATATATATTCCGTTCTAACACATATATATTCCGTTCTTACACGTATATACTCCGTTCTTACGCATATATATTCCGCACTTACGCATATATATTCCGTTCTTACGGATATATATTCAGTTCTTACGCATATATATTCCGTTCTTACTCATATATATTCAGTTCTTACGCATATATGTTTCGTTCTTACGCAAATATGTTCCGTTCTTTCACATATATATTCCGTTCATATGCATATATATTCTTACACATATAATCCGTACTTACACATATATATTCATTTCTTACACATATATATTCCGTTCTTACACATATATATTCCGTTATTACGCATATATGTTCAGTTCTTACGCATAAATATTCCGTTCTTACGCATATATATTCAGTTCTTACGCATATATATTCCGTTCTTACACATATATATTCCGTTCTTACACATATATATTCCGTTCTTACGCATATATATTGCGTTCTTACGCATATATATTCCGTTCTTACGCATATATATTTAGTTCTTAGGCGTATATGTTCACTTCTTACACATATATGTTCAGTTCTTACGCACATATGTTCAGTTCTTAGGCATATATGTTCAGTTCTTACGCATATATGTTCAGTTCTTACGCATAAATATTCAGTTCTTACGCATATATATTCAGTTCTTACTTATATATATTCAGTTCTTACGCATACATATTCAGTTCTTACGCATATATATTCAGTTCTTACGCATATATATTCAGTTCTTAAGCATATATATTCGGTTCTTACGCATATATATTCAGTTCTTACGCATATATGGTCAGTTCTTACGCATATATATTCAGTTCTAACGCATATATATTCAGTTCTTACGCATATATATTCAGTTTTACGCATATATATTCTTACATATATATTCCGTTCTTACACATATATATTCTGTTCTTACACATATATATTCCGTTCTTACACATATATATTCCGTTCTTACGCATATATATTCAGTTCTTACGCATATATATTCAGTTCTTACGCATATATATTCAGTTCTTATGCATATATATTCATTTCTTACACATATATGTTCAGTTCTTACACATATATATTCCGTTCTTACACGTACATATTCCGTTCTTACACATATATATTCCGTTCTTACACATATATATTCAGTTCTTACACATATATATTCAGTTCTTACACATATATATTCCGTTCTTACACATATATATTCCTTTCTTACGCATATATATTCCGTTCTTACGCATATATATTCCGTTCTTACGCATATATATTCAGTTCTTACGCATATATATTCAGTTCTTTTGCATATATATTCAGTTCTTACGCATATATATTCAGTTTTTACGCATATATATTCAGTTCTTACGCATGTATGTTCAGTTCTTACGCATATATATTCCGTTCTTACACACATATATATTCTTACACATATATTCCGTTCTTACACATATATATTCAGTTCTTACACATATATATTCCGTTTTTACACATATATATTCCGTTTTTACGTATATATATTCAGTTCTTATGAATATATATTCAGTTCTTACAAAAAAATATATTCAGTTGTTACACATATATATTCAGTTGTTACACATATATATACATTTGTTAAACATATATATTCCTTTCTTACACATATATATTCCGTTCTTACACGTACATATTCCGTTCTTATAAATATATATTCCGTTCTTACACATATATATTCCGTTCTTACACATATATATTCCGTTCTTACGCATATATATTCAGTTCTTACGCATATATATTCCGTTCTTACACATATATATTCAGTTCATAGACATATATATTCAGTTCTTACACATATATATTCCGTTCTAACACATATATATTCCGTTCTTACACGTATATATTCCTTTCTTACGCATATACATTCCGTTCTTACGCATATATATTCCGTTCTTACGGATATATATTCAGTTCTTACGCATATATATTCAGTTCTTACGCATATATATTCAGTTCTTAAGCATATATATTCCGTTCTTACGCATATATATTCCGTTCTTACGCATATATATTCAGTTCTTACGCATATATATTCAGTTCTTACGCATATATGTTCCGTTCTTACGCAAATATGTTCCGTTCTTTCACATATATATTCCGTTCATATGCATATATATTCTTACACATATATTCCGTTCTTACACGTATATATTCATTTCTTACACATATATATTCCGTTCTTACACATATATATTCCGTTATTACGCATATATTTTCAGTTCTTACGCATATATATTCCGTTCTTACGCATATATATTCAGTTCTTACGCATATATATTCCGTTCTTACACATATATATTCCGTTCTTACACATATATATTCCGTCCTTACGCATATATATTGCGTTCTTACGCATATATATTCCGTTCTTACGCATATATATTTAGTTCTTACGCGTATATGTTCAATTCTTACGCATATATGTTCAGTTCTTACGCATATATGTTCAGTTCTTAGGCATATATGTTCAGTTCTTACGCATATATGTTCAGTTCTTACGCATACATATTCAGTTCTTACGCATATATATTCAGTTCTTACTTATATATATTCAGTTCTAACGCATACATATTCAGTTCTTACGCATATATATTCAGTTCTTACGCATATATGTTCAGTTCTTACGCATATATATTCAGTTCTTACGCATATATATTCAGTTCTTACGCATATATATTAAGTTTTACGCATATATATTCTTACATATATATTCAGTTCTTACACATATATATTCAATTCTTACACATATATATTCCGTTCTTACGCATATATATTCCGTTCTTAGGCATATATATTCAGTTTTACGCATATATATTCTTTTCTCACGCATATATATTCAGTTCTTACACATATATATTCAGTTCTTACACATATATATTCAGTTCTTACACATATATATTCAGTTCTTACGCATATATATTCAGTTCTTACGCATATATATTCAGTTCTTACGCATACATGTTCTTACGCATATATATTCAGTTCTTACGCATATATATTCAGTTCTTACGCATATATATTAAGTTTTACGCATATATATTCTTACATATATATTCAGTTCTTACACATATATATTCAATTCTTACACATATATATTCCGTTCTTACGCATATATATTCCGTTCTTAGGCATATATATTCAGTTTTACGCATATATATTCAGTTCTCACGCATATATATTCAGTTCTTACGCAAATATATTCCGTTCTTACACATATATATTCCGTTCTTACGCATATATATTCTTACAATATATTCCGTTCTTACACATATATATTCCGTTCTTACACATATATATTCCGTTCTTACGCATATATATTCTTACAATATATTCCGTTCTTACACATATATATTCAGTTCTTACAAATATATATTCAGTTCTAACGCATATATATTCAGTTCTATCTCATATATATTCAGTTCTTACGTATATATATTCAGTTCTGACGCATATATATTCAGTTCTTACACATATATATTCAGTTCTTCCGCATATTTATTCCGTTCTTACGCATATATATTCCGTTCTTACGCATATATATTCAGTTCTTACGCATATATATTCACTTTTTACGCATATATGTGCTGTTCTTACACATATATATTCAGTTCTTACACATATATATTCCGTTCTTACCCATATATATTCATTTCTTACGCATATATATTCAGTTCTTACGCATATATATTCCGTTCTGACGCATATATATTCCGTTCTTACGCATATATATTCAGTTCTTACGCATATATATTCAGTTCTTACGCATATATGTTCCGTTCTTAAGCATATATGTTCCGTTCTTACGCATATATATTCCTTTCCTACGCATATATATTCTTACACATATATTACGTTCTTACACATATATATTCAGTTCTTACACATATATATTCCGTTCTTACACATATATATTCCGTTATTACGCATATATGTTCAGTTCTTACGTATATATATTCCGTTCTTACTCATATATATTCAGTTCTTACGCATATATATTCCGTTCTTACACATATATATTCCGTTCTTACACATATATATTCCGTTCTTACGCATATATATTCAGTTTTTACGCATATATGTCAGTTCTTACGCATATATGTTCAGTTCTTACGCATATATGTTCAGTTCTTACGAATATATGTTCAGTTCTTACGCATATATATTCCGCACTTACGCATATATATTCCGTTCTTACGCATATATATTCGGTTCTTACGCATATATATTCCGTTCTT